>STHB01034227.1:0-35748 GCA_018908115.1 Anopheles rivulorum
GGAGTACACAGCTCGTATCGCGAAGAAAATCCACCACGTAGCAGAGATGGGAAGAAGAATATTTTAAACTCTAGCAACGCGATGGAGATTGTTGCCGGTTATTGCATTTCTTAAAGAGTGTTTTTTTTTAAGTAAGACGGAAAAGTTTCATCCAGAAAGGATAATGAAATTCGAAAAGCGACGAGTTTATCAAAATGAAAATCAAAATGAAATATACACATCGCTTGAAAAGAAAGCAAAGCAAAGAAGAAAAAAAAATACGATGGCGAACAGAACAAATGGGAGGAAAGAATTCGTCGAGATATTCAATTTTATTCGTTGAAATAATTATCTCAGTGAGAGCACAAAATGTCAGCAGCACTTTCGGGCGAAATTCAGCTTATCTTGCCCTTTTTCACAGCAGCTTACAGCGCATAACATTTATACGCAACCAGAGATACATAACATTTCCAATCACACACGGAAACAACGTTTAATATGACTTTATGACGATGGGCATGTTATCTTCGCTTTTAGAGGGCACCAACCAATATCAACTACCTGCAGCGCAACAAAATCCTCGCACACACACGTCGTCTTTGCGAAAGTTACGAAACAGCCACGTGCGTGCATGATCACGCGGTTCCGGATCCAAGTATTGCCAGCAAACGTCCACCGTTTGCTTCACTCTTTCACTGTGCTCCAGAAAGCAGCGTACAAATCGATTATTGGAATTTTTTTTCGACTTCACCGTGCCGTTCCCACCGGTAAAGATAAACCGTGGTAAGAAACCGTGGTCTGGAAGCTGAAATTGAAAATAATCGAACCGCAGAAGAATGTTTTTGTTTTGTTTGTTGTTTTTTTTGTGTTCGGGGCCATTTTCCTCGCTGCGTAATTGTTCTACACTTACCGTGCGCTTACCTGCGCATCATTGTAGCGTGAAATTCCGTCGATATTCATAGACGCATCCTTGAGCACGCCTGCCTTCGATGGCGTTCGTGCTGAAGGGGCCAAATGCTGGAAGCACGCACAAGGCGGTGCTCCGTAATCGCTGCGGACCGTTTTGTCAGGGCCAGAACAAAGAGCAGAACGATAGTACAAAAACAAAACAAAACAAAAATGGAGAAGGGAAAAGCAAATGCATGAAGAAGAAAGCGCTAGACAGCAGGCAATGAGAAGTGTGTCCTTTTGTTCCGTATGAAAGCTTTCCAAAATTTTCTTTCTTTTTTCAACCCGTGTCTTCACTAAACGCCGAGAAAAAGCACACGAGGGCCTCGTTAGGGTCGCGAAGCTGTGGAGCTGTTGCTGGATGGTGGGGATTGGTGGTTTTACCTTATCGCTGGTACACGTGCACATGCCGTTTCAATGGGAAGGCTGAGAGTTTCCGATTACTTGTTTCGGTTTTCGAATTACGATCGACGCTGTCAGACGAAAACAAAATAGGAAAGGAAAGCAACAATGAACCGAATCCTAGACACGAGTTGGGAAAGTCGAGTTTTGGGCGTAGAAAATAATTTAGCCAACCGTAAACGACTATCTACCGAAAAGCACCCGGACGAGTGTGTTGCAAGCAACTCAATGTAAGACATTTCGTACCGCTGGTTGAGTTCGTTATTTTTTTCTTTCGGTTTGTAGGGCCTTTCTTTAACAAAATGAGACAAAACCAATGGGCTGGAGTGAGTGTGGCTGAGGCGTAATAGAACGACATCTGCGGAATTTTCACGATCGACTAAGTTTGGCCGTTTGGCCAAAGCATAGTGAGTTTGGCAGTCTTATCCTAGGTGTTACACTTGAAATAGTTGAAACACTTTTTCAAGCCATCGACGAGCAACAGACACACTTGTCCTTTCGCTTCTCACTCAACGCACCTTGAAAAGCTACATGCCTACAGGCCGACAAAAAAGAAAACTTATTCCATTGCCAGTCGGTTTACATGCTGATTGTTGTGGAAACGGTCAAAGGAAAATGGTAACCAGGTTGGATTAGAAATTGTAAGAAATTTAGCAACTTATCGTTGTACTTCAGGCCACAGCCGTTGTTAAAACAGGTAAAAGAAATGTGTTAAATCTTATGAAAGTTCAAAGTTTTAATTTGGTTTGAATTTTAACATGGAGAAGGAATTACAAATGTTGATGATTATTGTTGTAAAGTACCCGCACATTCTAAAAAATATTTGTTAATATGGTAAGATAAGATTATTGAATTGCGCAAACAAATGCTTCAAACCACATATATATTGTTTGGCTCTAAAGAAATAAGCAAACGCCTAAAAGTATGTAATGCGTTTGACAAAATGGCCTATTAATTATTGGTATTATTTCTGATGCTAGCGACGATAAACGTTATACAGCACAAATGTGGTTCCATCCGGATTGTGTAAAACGTTTAAAACAAAGCGAAATGTACATTCGTATGCTAGCTAATTATGCATCCCACTCTACAACCAATTTCTGTTCTGAAACTTCTCACAGATAATACATTCCCACTTAAAATAGCCGAACCGAAGCTATATATAGCTTCCAAATTCAGCTACGTCAACATCCTGGTACAATTTCGGGCAACCGTAAAGATCCAACGCTTATCGAAACAGACCTCAAATATTTCTGCAACCGAATAGAGTTGGCTAAACAATTTAATTAAAAGCACACTGCTCAGCAACAGAGCAGGACGGTGGAAGTACCAGGGCGCTGTCACTTAAGGCAACTCGTCCACTCGCTAGGTTCGAGCAGCGCTTTTCCTTCACTTAGCCTCACCCAAACGTACCACCACCCCCTTGCTTCTTGGTATTTTAAACTACTAGAGTCAAAAAATCCCTTACCCTCCCGTACTAGCCGCAAACGTCCACCATCAACCTCTTGCCGACAGGAATGATAAAAATGTCCTTGCACAACCCTCGCAACGATGGCGACTGGTTCTATGGGTGGAGTTTTTGTGCAACTGGCGATGAGCATCGCGTCGGCATGAAGTGGTTTTGAGCCACCAAGTGCACCAACACAACACACATACACACACACATTCAACACACGTACATAACAGCACAGCGACACACCACTGCTCTACTGACCTCCAGGATCGTTTTGGGGATTGACCGGAAGCTACGGGCAAATGGCACCAAGAAGCCCATTACTCTCGGCTGGCAAGTGAACAGTACACCATCCGGTTTGTGATACATGCACGGGTCCCGGGGAATCGGATAAGGTTTCCCCGCGTTCCGGGAGTGCTCTGTTCCGATTGGTCTTGAATTTTGGCTGCAATTCAATTCGCTTGCCAGGGCGCTTGTTTGTTAAGACGACACCGTACGACGGGTGGCGCCGGCATCACGCGAACGCCCGAGCTGTTTTCGGAAGGTTGCACTGTTTGCTCCGGAGCGACTTTGATTTCACTCCGGAGCTCTCCCTTCAATGTGTATATTTTAGCACTGCTGTACGGAATGGGCGCCAGTAAAAAAGCGAAGAATAACATGTTGGTGCATCCAATTTTCTTTTTCGACAACTGCATCTGACAAACTGCCTCCAACTTCCTTTCGACCGTTTATTTCGATCGATCGCCCGGATCGACTGAAGGTAGCAGAAATAAGCAGCACAAAGCAATACATTTTATCGGGATGCATAGTTCGGCCGCATTCAAAGCGAGTGGCAAGCACGTAGAAAATATTGGGTGAGAGCGGGTGTGAGATAATTGACCAATCCTTTCAATTTAAAGGAAGCACGGCTGATGCAACACACGGCCAGCATACCTACGAGAGCGAAGCCAACAATCGATGCGCACGATGGTGACGTCGGGGCCAGTAAAACAAACGCCAGCATAACGAACCGTAACGAACGATTATTTATGCGGGTTTCGGGGGACGCCCGCTTTGCACATTTTTTTAGTATTTTCCAATTTATCCATGCACCATACACACACACACACACGTGCACATTTGCTCCCTGCAACCCGGCCATTGTTGGCAGTGTTTCAGTTCGTTTCCCATGCATGGAACCTGCATCCCGATAAGCATTGCATGCATATCATCAGACACAAACAACGTCGAAATGCGGTGGATGGAGGTGAACAAAAAAAACTAAGGAATGAAGAAGAAAAAAACAACAAAACAACAAACAAACAGGACAACTCCGAGCGAGCGGCCAGGTGAGGTCTCTTTCGGGTGCATAATAAATAACAAATTTAATTTATGGAAATTGAACAAACATCTCCGCGTGCCAGCGGTTCGCTACCCCGTTTCCCCTCCTTTTCGGCAGATTCTCGGATGCAATCGGTGTGGAAAGTTTATGATCGAATGGGTTTACCCGAGATTGGGACAAAGAAGATAAAGCTAATGCAGTCTGTTTTTCGATACGTTGATACCAGTGTCTCTGGATCGGAGCAGAATAGTAGTAGCTTACTCTACCTGGTACACATGAAGACACCAGGCACAGTTTATGTGCTTGAGCGGTGAAAATTAAACCATTGCTGCAGGAGCAGACAACCATCGTTCGAAACCATAACGATTTTATTGGCCCAATCAACCCATCAAAGATGGCAAACCATCTATTTATAATGTGTGGCATGATGGTTTTTAGCTGTACGTGTCTTGCAGTGGTACATGCCACCTAGGGGCGCTTCGGGAGTTGTTTATCAAACCGGACACCGGCTTAAAATGTCTATCATTTCTACGTCCATTACGCTGAAAATCGAACATTTCCACCATCTTTAACGATTGGCACCATTATCCTTACATGGAATGGTTCCCAATTTTTCGAGCCCATCCAGTGTGTCTGATTTTGCCTGATGTGAGGAGCTGTAAAACCGAATGGCGGGATATGACTTTGTACTGTTCACCCGTACCATGCTATCGTCCTTAGATCTACAGTGCAAAAGTTTAACATCATCAGAATTCGATAGGTAGAAAACTTCCGCTTCCGGGCGGATTTCCACCGGTTAAGGGAGTCGTGCGTTTCATGCACGATTCACTCTATCAAGATGGCACGTGACAGGACAGGAAGACACAGGCGAAGGAAGCGAGGGAATGATAACTATATTTGGGTCGATACGATCAAGCAACGCTGCGAAGAGTCTTGTACTCCGGAGGGAAGGATTGGACTTGGTTGGCTGAGCATCGCATCGGAAGTTTGTGGAGCGAGCCCCGAATCTGCCAACACACATCTCTACATATTTATCTTATCGAGATTCTAGCGCTGCGCCATATACCACCATATACCGCTGGCATCAGCGGTAAATGGTTGTGGCCATATTGCAGAAATCACACACCTCGGGCGATCCTTTTTTCCTCTAAAACCATTTGTACCAATTTTAAGCATCACATGCCTGGTGCTGGTGCCTTTAGCCGAAAACTTCAAGGGCGAACAGTTTGTTCTGCTCGCAGCAGAAGCGAAACACAGCAAGCGGATGATGATGATGATGGCGATGATGGAACAGCACTGTATTTGCGAAAGGAATTTTTGTGAACTTGCCAGTTCCCGCAGCACATTCTGCTGGCTCTGGCCACCAGAAAAAATAAACCCCCGTGCAAAGAAACGGTCGTGCCGTACACTTCCGGGATGGTAACATTTTTCCTCGGATCGGGAAACGTAACGTACGATAACGAGCTAAAAAAAAAAAAAGGAAAAAAGCTACTGAAATCGACCTGAAAAGAGTGCAACCAGAACAGAGCGAAGGAAGTAAAAAATGATGCTATCTTCACTGTATCGTTGTTGAACATGATGAAATGTTGTATCGATGGTTTTCTAGCGTATGTTTCTGAGGTGCACTGTGTTACCTGTTTCGAAATGGTATTGTAGCATGAGTAAGACAAAGGGTACGCTTTTCTGGGATATGGAATTGAACACTTCATGAATGGTTGGAAGCTTCATTCTACGCACCGATCTAAACACGGATAAGATAGGCTTAAAGCATACTTTGTTTGTAATGCAAATTAGTATTGTAAAGGGACGAAACAAAAATGTCGAACGCTGCAAACATCCGTTTCTGTGTGGCTTACCAAACCTGCACAGCCCTCTCTTTGTTAACTCGGACAGTAATCCAAACGTATTACCTGGAACGAAAAAAAAACAACAACAACAACATGAGAAACAGATTAACTCATTAGCACAAACTTTTGTTTTCGCTTGCAAAAACATGTAGTAATTGAACGCGAGTGAAAGGAGCGGCTAATCAAGTGATGAGACACCGTTTTAGCATGACAGAAGATTACAACCGAAGCGTGTACACTTACCGACCCCGTACTAGACGATTAAGCATGAATGATTTATCGATATCTGGGAGGAAAGCGAAACATCATTCGGGGTGTGATTTTAGTCGCTCCGAGAAAACCGGAGGCAAAAATCACACCCAAACAGTGACTAAGCGGTCTTGTGGTCGAAAGTATTTCACAAATCCTGGATTGCGGCGGCGAAAAGCGGTCGCAGCTCTTCGTTTTATGAGGGTAGTTTTGCTTTATTTTCCCATCATTATTGAGACTTGCAATCAAGGGGGTAAATAAATTGTATTGATAGGATAAGTTTCTAATCTTTCCGTCATGATCTGATCCTAGATAAAATAAAGATATATGAGAAAATGCTGTGCAGTAAAACCAAGCAAACTATATTCCTTCTCCACGAGTTCCTTACATGTTTGGAGAAAAAAAGTCCAACAATGAATCAAATATACTTATACGTTCATTAGAAAATTGTACATCATTCATGAAAATAAAAAAACTGACTTTATTCTGCAAATCGAAACACTGGTGGTATTAAATTTAAGGTTAAGCTGTGGATTTCACGTGTCAGATAATCTAGCCCGTGTTTGAGCAGCCCTGACAGAAACAAGCCGATCGGAACTGGACGAAACACGATCGTGTGCATCGGTCAGCAGGGCTCTCACGGATGAGCGCCCGGGATGAGAGCAGGGGCTCTCATCGCAACAAAAATTATAAATATAAGTTATTTAGCATTAATAAACCCTCTTCTACTGTAACGTCGAATAACACCACTGATAACTATTAAACGTAGCAAAAGAACTTATCCGACAATCTCCAAACTTATCCGACTTTATACTTTTTACAATCATGACAGATGATGACTATACACAAAACAAATCTTAACCTTATGCCATGGGGCCTCGGTGCCTTTGCGGAGTACAAAAGATTTACTGAGCTTTTGTTGGTAAATCAAGATACAAATGCGCAAGAATACAAATCACTTTTGCAAGCTTGTGTTCAAAGCATATTTGTGTACACGTTCCCATTTGCACTATGATTTATAAATTACATACATTGTGTGCACGTTCTACCAGCGTTATAGTCAATATTACATTTTGTATAATCTTGAAGGAGTAGATAATAATTAAAAAGCTACTCTAAAGAAAAGCAAGAAGCATAACTTGAAAAGTATTATAATAAACTTAAAAATTGGAATAACATTCGTAACACAGTTTTACACTAATTTCCACCAGTGTACACAAAGGAAAATTGAGGTACCATGTATTTATATGTTACGAGAAAAAAATAAATCGAAATTTCAGGATAAATCATTTACCAGAAGAAACATTTCATTTACAGTCAAACTAATATTAAATTGAGAACAAAACCAATCAAATTGCAATACGTGTAAAGGCAATCTCTTTGGATACACTAGCTGGAGCATACTTATGCCGGGCACGTATGTGACATTGACCTATCCATTAGCACATATCCATTTCGTTCTTTCACGGCGATGGAGCACACGCAAACCTGCCCGGACGGTAACGATCCATTCATCGTCCTGAAGGCCCAATTGTCAAATAATAAATGGCACAACGTAATGCCCTCGAGAGATTGCCATTTGCACACACCTTATGATACCATAATTTCCCATAACAATACACCATGGGGACGGGCCGGTACAAAAAAAAAGGGGGACGACGCGGCCGCAATCGGGGATGAGACGCACCGGAAAAATGCCATCTTCATCGAACAAACCCATCAACACTTGACGTCAATTTTGCGCACTTGTTGATGGGAGGAGGAGGAGGAGGAGGAGGAGGAGAAGGAGGAGGAGGAGGAGGAGGAGGGGGGGGGGAGGCGTGAGGTGAGAAGCAACCGTCACAAAACAGAAGGTGAAAAGCAAAAAAAAAAAAATCAAGAACCCATTGTCATATATTTTCCACCCTTAATCATACCCGTTCCAGTAAGTGGCCTACTGTGTGTGCGTTCGTTGTGCATTTCATCGCTGCGAATTCGTGTGGTGTGGTGTTGGATTATCGAACAATATTGTGCTGAAACGATCAAAAGGAGCCCGAAGCTACCATGCGTTGGAAGCACAGCATTTTCTCTTATGCGTCGAAATATAATTCATACGCAATGCGCGATTAGTGCGAGTATGACAGTGAACTGGAAGAGAATGGATAAGCTGCTACCGTACCGTCTCCCGAGTACCTGTTTATCACGCACGTACCACCCAACAAGTTCGGGGGGGGGAAGAAATAATTTTTTTGTTATTCTGTGCCAAACAAGTTGACACGGGCGCGTTTTGGTGGCGCCTTTGCAATGTTCATGCGTCTAGAATAGCAATTCAGTGCCACGGCCAATATTCATTCGCTGCTAACCGATCCATCGGCTTCATTGTTGCGCTTGGGTACCATATCGGTAAAGGGAACGCAAAGAAAGCAAGCAAGAATTCCGTCCGCAAAACAGTCAGCGTCGGGTTGTCGCATCGGTTTCATCGTAACCGGAACTGTGCCTCGTTTGGCAGCAAGTTTCCATTCTTGTTTCACACCGCAGCAACAACAACAACAACAACAAAACAGGGACAGGCTCACGACACATGATCAGCTTTCAGTGACATGTGCCAAAATAGGAACATAAATAAATTCAATGCGCTCCATAACGTTCCAACGGTTCCATATTTCATGATCAACCTTACTTGCCACACAGCCCGAAAGGGCGAGCGATGGGGACCAACCGTACCCGCATGGATTATGGATAAGGCAACTCTTTCTCGCGCACGAAAGACGGTGGAGGAGAGAGAAAAATTTCACACCATATCATCATCAGCATCAACATCATTTCCACAGCTTTGAGCCGTTCGTACATACACGTCTGCTACCCATAATCACCAGCCAAGCACAAACGTGTGCCACAGCACTCAAGTGGTAGCCTAGCAGCATCGCCTCCAAGGATCACCTGAAACTTTCTAATCCTGGCGCCCGTTACCGGGATGATTTTAACAAACACTGCCGCCTCTAAGCAACACCAACCGCACACATACGGAAACGCTGGAGCCAGGTATCTTGCGAGACAAGCGAAGCGCGCTTGCTTCAACCACCGCAAGATTGGATCCTGTTTATGTACATACGTGCGATCTGCTTTTCCGAAAATGCAACCGGGCTTTCTTTTGGCATCTCTTTTCCCAGGGTTTTCCGTTTTGCATTGAAGCTGTGGTTCATACTTGTTTTGTTGTTTGTTCCACGGTCGAAGATTCTCCCAAACGGGTTTCCAAAGCATGTATAGTTCGCATTTTTTGTTTCCACATCTGATGTGTATAAAGCGTGGAAAGGCCTGTGATTTTTTATTCAGTCTCTGTTGAAGTCAAGTAAACTGTACAGCGAATAACGAGTGTATTTGAAAATGCAGCAAGCACCTAACTATGGGACCTATGGGCCTGAACTATGGGATGAAGGTTGGTAAAAAAATAGTTTACATCTTTTTTTTTGGCATATTTTATTGCGATCGAAAGAATGATTTTTCCGATGTTGATGTTATAAGTTAATTATCCAAAGAATCATGACTCTTTGGAGATTCATTACATTCGAAGAGATGACAAAATTCTAAAACTTTACGCAATATTTGCTAACTATTATAGACTATAATTTGAAGATACTATAATCTTATATTGGCAGTTTTTAATTCTCTGAAGCACACAAGAAAATTATGAATCATTATCCATTGATTCTCAGAGATACATCATGGTTTACGAATTCAAAATATAAAAAAATTTGTGAATCTTCATAATTGGTATCCAAAGTTAGTCATTTAGGTTTTAATTAACCTAGTATTTATTAGTTAGGGTTTAATTAAAATTAACGAGAAATCCTTCTAAAATTTGCGTTTATTTTATCCATGAAAAAATCCTTTTACGATCATTCCCTATAGTCACCATTACTGTATGTTTGTCACGAACATCAAAAGAAAAGCTCAGCTCATGCTGAAGGGTTTTGTCGTTTTCTATGGTTGTATATGCTTACACCAATGCAGTGCAGCTGTTGAAGTTCAATGAGCGTTGGCCACAAACAGCTTGCATCTTCATCAGTGTCGTCTGTTCGAAACGCCAAGTAGTAGAAGTAAGTGCTTTTTAGAACAAGCGTACAACTCGTACTTTTCGCCCAACTGTCATTAATCTTGGAAGAGAATGTTTTACTTTTCTAAAGGCAGCGTATTATTTCCTAGCCTTTCATTCAACCTGGTTTGTTACGGTCGTTCAAGGACAACCGTTTTCAGCTACCCAACTTCAGCGGCATACCTTTTGCCTTGGAACGCAGACATTCAAACACATAAAGATACACACCAGTTTCTCTCTCTCTCTCTCTCTCTCTCTCTCTCTCTCTCTCTCATCTCTCTTTCGCTTTTTCTCTTTGTTTTTCTCTCTCTCTACCATGTCACTTATAATCCCAAGGATGAAAAAAAGGTAAAACTAAAAGCAACCATCTTTCTCGCCACCAACTACACCATTCACGGGGTTATATGCCCAGTTTGGTGCTTTGTGTCCTACGGCCTTTCAAAAAGATGACATTAAGCTATGGTCAGTATGTTTTTCACTTCATGCGGGCCGGAGCAAAACCGCCGAAAAGTATGTCCGCACCAAAGGATATTCCCGCACACATTAGCCCTCCCGACAACGGACACGGCGCACGGCAGAATCCTTAATCCTGTTATATTTTTACTCCTTTCCGGGCACAGACCAACCCACCAAACGGTGTTCCTTTCGACACAGCATTTGCTTTCATCCACATGAATAGGTTGTTGCACAGGAACCAAAAGCAGAGATGGAGAGAGAGAGAGAGCAAAGGAAAATTCAATTCAATAAGAAAGAATATTTTCATTCCCCGGGTGACCTACATTTATGAATTTCAAATTTCATACGCGAGTTTTCACAAGAACCCGGAATGGGCCGGTATGTCGAAGCAAAAACAATAACAAAAAAGCAAGCACATAATCTCTTTTCAAATATATATTTACAAATTGTATGAAAGCTTTACCGTACGAATTAACAAAAACGAGTCAAATAATGACGTAATAAAGCAAAATTATACATCTTACCAGCAAAATTTGTGACAATGGACATTTTCTTACCCGAAATACAGCTACACGGAACTGCATAAAAGTCACTCAATGTCATATGGCGGCAAAAATAACTCAACAACTTTCAAAAGCTGTTAAAAGTATACAGCAACAAACTTTCAGTTTTTTTTTGTTACCATTTTTTATCCTACCAGTAGCTTCCCTTCTGAGGGTGGTACACTCCGCCTGTTTTGTCGTAAGCCGTTCATTCTGGTAGCGCTACTCCGCTGCTCCGACAACGGACACGGCACCGGACATGGATTCCCAGCGGGAACTTGACTCTTGAAGTTGTCGAACCATTGGTGCTCCGTAGGCAAAAACATTTAACACAACAGCTTTGACACACCCAACCCAAAGTTGCCGTGCTGCTTGGTCGCAGCGGGACCACCAACGTGAAGTTGGCTGGGTGTGTGTGTGTGTGTGTAAACATATAACAAACGAAAAAAAAACATACAAACGTTCGATCGTACGCTGTTTGGCTTCGATGACTGCATGACGCCATCGGGATGACGCCAGCTGACGCCAGTTTCAATGGAGCTACTGGCACTGGCCGTTACGAGAGTCCTCCCCTGCTGGCGACTCCGTATCGAGAATTGGTACATTTTTAAGGTTAGGTATTCTTAGGTGTATATTTTTTTTCACTCCCAAGCTCGATGGTGCTGCCGTATCTTTGGTCATGCTTCGTGCTTTCCAATGGTTGGCACGGTTTTGATACAACCGGCGAATCAAGAAAAAAAAACAGTAAAAGAGTCTCACTGTCCTGCTGGAAGCCTGAAGCGACCACAAAATAGTAATCCCATCTCCGTGCAGAAGCGTTTCGATTCATCGCCAAGCTGTAGTTGCTAGGGAGTAAAAATCGATACACACTCGCAAACTCGGCCTGGAAACTGTCCTTCGCATGATTTTGTTCTTGTGTCGAGTTGCCTTTTTTATATTCTTTTTTTTCGTTTTCGTATTGAAAAAGGCAGAGATAAAGCGAAACACGGCTCATGCAAGCGGGTCGAAAACAAACCCAACCTCTTGGGAAATAGATAGCTCTTCGGGTTGGATGGTAGCTGCAGCTGACCTTTTCTACGTGCTGTTGAGGAATCTGATACACACACACACACCAGGAGGCAAGATGCGACAAATATGCGCAAGCACTAGGAAGCAGTAAAGTGCATCGAAGTGGCACCATGTTACTTCATCGGCAGACATATTAGTCAGGCGAAACAGGACAAGATCAAAGAGGTTCGAGCGTACACAGAGCCTAGTGCTACTGCTACTGCAGTAATGGTCAGTCATCCGACTTTCTGCGAAATGCCACATGGTAAGAAAAAAAAGGGTTCATATGCACTGTTACCATGGCGGCACAAAAGTAACTTTATGGTTCTTCATTCATTCGTGTTTGGAGTTTTAAAGATTTGCTAGCAGCCAACCTACTGACGGACGGAGTTTGCTAGTGATGAGAATTTTGTTCCGAACCCACTAGGTTCGTTCCGTTCCTTCAATTGAACGAACGCACCCAGGTTCAAATAGAAAAGCAAAGTAGGTTTTTTGCACCTACTTGTTTTTGTGCATCAGAAGGTAGCAACAAGCACTCTTACTTCTTTTTTTCTTGTTCAGAACCGTTCAGCCGTTTATATTGAAACGAAAGCAACGGTGAAAGTAGCGAAACCAGTGGAAGCTATTGTTCAATTCCTTTCTGGAATATTTACGGGGCATCTGTCTCTTGACAAGACTCACAGCTACTGTATGATGGGCACATTATATTTGAAAAACACACCATACACGAATAGTATATCATCACTCAACCAATAAGGAAAAAGGAAATTTTTTTTTTGAATTTTTCCGTTGAAGTAGGTTCAGCGAACTCTGTAGGTTCGTTTCGTTCCTTATTGAAAAGAAACTGGTTCCGTTCCGTTCCAAAAATAAAGGAACTTTCCCATCACTAGAGTTTGCATACGCCGTTAGGAGGTTTTATCGCGCATGTGTTGTAATTAAATTGTCCATATGGACGTTTTAATTGAAATATTATTAGCACTATTCACACGTTAACACAACAAAGTGCACACGGTTATAGTATGTTTGTCAGGAATGCAATAAAACATCATGGATATTGTGATAATTGGAATACGCTTCAGTTTTCCTTACTACTAACAACCAAATATTTTTATAAACAAACAAAATCAACAGTTTCAAAAGCGTTCAGGTTAAAAAACCATAATGTATTAATTTACGATAATCAACAGCATAACTGAAATTTGAATTTTAAAGTCATTTCGAATATTTATTAATTACTGCAGAAAATACCTGATGTTAAAAAATGCATTAAACAATCATAACATTCCAATTAAATTCAAACGCCGCCTTATTGAATCGATACCAATCGGTTACTCCAAAAATTCAAAATGTGTTCACTTAAGCGAGCATTAGAACAATTAGCTTTAATTATTAAAGCAGCATTCACATTGCACACATTGCAAATTGGCGAACCACTGTAGGCATTTTATGGCGTGCGTTTTTGTTTTGTCTGCTCACGTGTGCAAATAGCTCCGTTGGACCAGCCTCTGATGTGTCGTGTCGGAATTGATTTTCCAAATCAACGCCCAGCTTGACCACTGCTGTGCTCGATACTGGTAATGATAAACAAACCTCCAGAAAACCAACCTCTATGTGTTGGTGCAATAAAAAAGAAAATAAGACACAGCCACGCCTGCTCCAATTAGCCAGCATTTTGCCATTGCCGCACTAAACACAGGTCAGGTGTGTGCACGGTCATGCTATAAAAGAGTTTCCTGTGGGCAATTTTTGGGTGGTCTGCATTCCACCAGCCATTTACTAACGAATGCACGATCGAAATAATAATCACATGATTCGAAATAACACACGGCACATAACCGGAGTGGTGGAGACGAATAAAACCATGGGAAAAAGGAAAGAATAAAGTGAATCACTCGGCGAAAAATAGATCAAAACTTTAAACCAAACAACAACAAATAACTGTTTGATGCAACGCAGCGCGTAGGCACACAGTAAGCAAAATTACTCAATTACCATTTTGCTAGATTAAAATTTCAATCATAAGAGCAGACCAACCATCACCACAAAAACCCAAACAATACCGCAGCACTCTTTCCCTCTCGTGCTCGTCTAGTGCTTTCACTCACTGCAGGTTGTTATTGTGGATGGAAAATTCATTTCATCATTAATGAATGCGTGTGAGAAACAAGGGGGGGGGGGGGAAACGACATGGCGTCAACACTGCACCCGACAAAGCTTTGACATCGCGTACGTTCTGATTATGATTGGTTGAGTGAAAATAGTAAAACAACCACCAATCGGACCACCAACCGGTTGATGATCGGCCTTTCAGTTGAGCAAAAGCCAACACCACCACGAAGCCAACAAAACACAAAAGAAAAAACGAAACATGGCCGCCAAACGTACGCAGACAAATTTTCATCCAGTGTGCACAAATTGCGATTGTGTCAAAGCGGCCGGTGGTGGTTTCGGAAAACAAAACGAAGGAAAGAAAACAAGTTCCAATCATACAGCCACTGGAGTAATGAGAAAAATTTAATAACTTTTCCTCATTTGTGGCCAACCGGCGCTCGGGGGTTGCTGGTCGGGCTGCCAAGTTTGACTTTTTCGCATTTTGCAATCGATTTTTGGCACGGCGGCACGGTGACGCACGAAAACCGATAAATTGTGCACAACATAAAACACGCAACCCGACTGGATAAAAGAATGAAGGTGAGTAAATATGGATGGACGTCTTCCACTGACATGGCTGCATTAATATCCTTTTCCCTTTGTAGCCAACGAGTGATCGTAATCGAACCGTATGCGTTACCAAAGAAGTGATTAACACAAACCGTCCACACCAAACCATTAATTCCATACCGCTTGCTACCACTGTCGAAACTTTTGTGATGCGCGGATACGAATTCAAAGGCACAGGAAAAAGACACAGGGAAACTACACCGAACTATAATCAAGCGACTGTGTATAGGAACGTAAAATGCATCCCTTTTGCCAACAACACAACAAGCATAAAAATAAAGTTCAAACGTACTGGCCATTATTCGGGTTTAATACCTCCGTGTGTTTGTTCCGTTGAAAAATCATCTCTTTGCCGTAAAATGCGGAGCAGAAAATGATTAATTGAACGCCCGCCACATGACAATGTTCGCCGGCCTTGTTCACACTAATGAGATTTTTGGTTCTCCTGTTTGCTACACTATTGTTTCTTCCTTATTTATTTTATTTTTTTTACTGCGATGGAGTATTCTCGTTCGAACTCCATATGGAGTGCGAACAAGAACATGCATTTGTTACTTTTATTTATTTTACATTTTCCATTCCTGCACAACACCTTTACTCTGGTTCAACGTGGGTGCGAAAACAAACCCCAGCTTTCATAAAGTGGCCGAGTTTTTTGTTCTGTTGTAACTATTTTCAATAAAGTTACAAGACAATAGAGAAATGCTTGTTAGAGGTATCATGAGCCGATCAGCGAAATATTGAATTAAAACCTGTTTTAATTTGCTAAAGTTGCTACCGTTAGAGTAATTAATTCTATTGTTGGCAGGTACACATTAACATTTTGTAGCTCAATACGCAATAAACGTTCGAATTAAATTGATTTTCGCTATATTGCATTGGTGATGTGCACACTGATGCAGAATGAATGGGAGTGCGTTAGTTTAAGTCTTCTCAAAGACGGGCTCTTCGGTAATTTGACTCGTTTACTACGATTTAAATTTAATAAATTATTACCTAATTTATGCGTGAATTGAAATGTTCTTTGATACTGTAGAAAATACAATCGAAATATTTTCAGGAAACAGGTTGCATAAGTTTCATGAACTATTTCACGGACGAACTGAAACAGGAATAGCACTAGATAAGTGAATAGGAAAAATGAACTATGCAAAATGAACTATACAAATGAACTCAACAAAACCAGACAAATGAATAAACAGTAGCAAACGGAACGCCGCAACATCACGGTTATGCTTTTTTCATCGGCAAACTCCGTAATATCACAACCAGTGTTTCGTGAAATTTTCTCACATATACTTTAAAGGTATTACTATTAACAGACTCGTGAGTTTAAAACTGTGATCTAAATCAAAGAATTAACTCCTTGTAACTTAATTATTCTGATTTAATTCACCCATATATGTTGTTAGTCTCATATTTAATATACACATTACATAGCAATACTCGTCAAATATATGCACGGTATGCTATAACTAGATGTTATATTGCGTGTTTGGAAAGAAAGCAAGCAATCTTGGTCTTGGCTCAATGGTCGGTTTGTAGCTGTTAGCTTTTGTTCAATTATCTGAGATGCATGGCATTATAAAGTTCATTTCCAAATATTAAAACTAACTCAATTGCTGCTCGAGATCGCGTTGTCCAATTATTTCCTATTTCAGTTGTCTGTATTGCGACGCACATGAAATAAATCATTCAGATTGTCTTAAGTAACTGTTATAAATTAGTTCCATTTACAACGATACTTTTTTATTATTGATAAAAGTAAACAATTTTCCACGTAAATGTTAAAATAGTTTTCCCACGGTTTATTGTTTTAAATGTTTTAGTTAAAACAAAATATGTCGCAATGGTGGCATATGATAGTAAATGAAAAAATGCTTTTGAAGGGAACGTTAAATAACTTACAATCAGTGAATGTTGTTGTGCTGTGTAACATATGTTCTTATTACATACAATATAGAACATACAGTTGTAACCTGGCTGGGAACACATGACGGGTACGATTCAATTATCAGCTGGTATAGTTATGTGAAATGATTATCTTATGACGGAGCGATACACTCGGAGATAAAAATCAAGTGAACACAAAATACAAAAGCGCAAAACAAAAAACACTCGAAAAAGAAAATAAGCAGCACACTACCAAGCACAGTGCCGCAATTTTATGTGCGCAACATGACGGTGGTTACAATTTGCACAGCTTTTAAATTGACCCCAAAACGATTAATAACAGCAAATTCTTTGGCAATGTGCGCAACATTATCGTGATGGTTTCAATTGATAATTGCATTATAATGCTCATCCGTGTGTTTGCCGCTGTCAGATTTTTTTCCGGCGGTTCGTATATTGTTTTATTTTCTCTTTTTTTAGCCATTCCTTTGCCATTCGCACTGTTGCATGCACTATGTTCCAAAGAGCAGTCAGTTTGGTGGATTGGTTGCAAGTGGTTGGATTATGTCGATAATGTCAGTTGTGATGGCTCGAAGGGGATATTTAATTTTGCTACACATACGATAGAACATGGACGAAAGAGAAGCGGTTTGAGAAACACATTCAAATTACAAAATAAACTGCTCACCGCTTACTACCAGTAGAAATGTAAAACCATTTGTTTTCATATTTAATCCAAATTTCTACTATGCCCAACCTTTTAATTATTTGAGTGAAAAGTAATTCAAATAATTATTCAAACTTTGTAACTTAACTTTTTTTTTTTTATTGATGTTAGAACGGAACAGGCCGTATTAGACTAATTTTACCACGTAGCAGGCTAGTCAGACCGTGCTACGGGGGGACGATCCGAATGGGATTTGAACCGGGTCCGGTCGTGTTAGGGACCTAGCGCCGTTGCCAAATACACCACCGGGCCGCCCCTTATAACTTAACTTATTGGAACCTTTTTTGTTCACAAAAAAACATGTTTTAAAATTGACTAGAATCAGAAGATTTTTAAACAACTTGCTTTTTCAATTAACTTTGTGTTTCATTCAAATTTGTTCATCCGTTTGTTCTCCTTCCGTTCTTTTTTTTAAATACGTAAGCTACAAAAGTCATGATGCCTTTTGTGGCCAGGTAAATCTGAATTAAATTATTCTTAAATCACATTTTATGTACCGGCTCACTTAGAAGTAAATAATTCGAAAAATAAGCGTCTTTTATTGGCTCATTTGATCGGTTTGATGTATCAACAATGTTTTTGCATGTATTGATTTCTAAATTAATATGCTGTTGATTTACTTGATCCCTTTTTTGAAGCCGCTACGCTCAACACTCAGCCGTTTCATGTATTCGTAATGTTCAGTGAATTCTATTTTGCGCAATCTGCATCTTACAACTGCACAAATACTTTAACACAGTTACTCCAACCGGGTATTGCAAGATAACATAAATGATATCATAGATGTAACATCTACCTTCGATTGAGCCTGTTTGTAAAAGTATTAAATATACGCTTGAGTTCAATGAACCCTAGATAATTAATAACCTTACAAGTTTTAAATACTAAATATTAAATATTAAAAGTTTTTAATATTTAAATAACAATTTTAAATATAAGGGGCGGCCCGGTGGTGCATTTGGCAACGGCGCCAGTTCCTAACACAACCGGACCGGGTTCAAATCCCATTTGGACCGTCTCCCCGTAGCACGGTCTGACTAGCCTGCTACGTGGTAAAATTAGTCTAATACGGCCTGTTCCGTTCTAACATAATAAAAAAAAAGTTTTAAATATAAAAAGATATTGGTTGTGCAATACGTTGCTAATTAACGTTTGTAATTCCTACACAAGTTTATTTTATTTGGTTGATGGAGATTAATTGAAACTGCAGCATTCCGAAACAATGATCTTACAAAGGATCTCATTGTATCTTTTATTGAGACATAACACATTATTTAAAAAAACACATATTCCAAGGGTCAATTTGTTCATGATATTTAATAAATTTTGCTTTAGTGCACTTCTACGCCATCCTCTAATTGAGTCTCTTCGATACCGAACATGAAAAATCCTGTCTATACCGCAAAAAAAAAACATCCAAAAAAAACAAAGAAATGAGCACCACAAATCTTGGCGAAAAAGCCCACAGCCAAACAAAAAAAAAAACAAAATACAGAAAAGAACGAATGCCATCGGCTTCGCTCCGTAGCTTGACCAAGTACGACACCGGCCCCGAGGCAATCGTAATGGCGCACCGGAAATGTCAACCTTCTGGGACCAGCCGCACATCTACCAGCAGCAACAGATAGAGCGCCTCTAGGCGGTCTACAGAAGTCCTTGCACTAGCGAATGAAAATAAGCAAAAAAGCGGACCTGCGTTTGCAAACGTTTCTTCAACCTCCAGGGAAAAACCAGGATTCAAAATCACCGGAAGTGAAGATTGGCGCAAAAAGGGGGAAGAAGTGTAGTCCAGAAGACACGCAAAACAGCAAGCAAAAAACGAAAAAAAAACAACAACAAAATACCGGGGAACCATCCAGATGCTATCTAACCGGTGGCAACGGAAGGGCACCCGGGAGTGTAATCGCAAAATTTACACTCCTTTTGGGGATTGCACGAAATGGATGCTCGGTGTTGTGTTAGCGTTTTCTGTTGGGCGGTTTTTTCTTTCTCTCCACCCTTGTTGTCTTCTACATTCCACGTAGAGTAACTTCCGCACTACTCGCAACTGCTTTTGACCGCTGAGAAGTTGTTTTGGACTTTTTTTTGGTTTTCTTTATCTTTCTCTCTCTCTCTCTCTCTTTCTCTTTCTTTCTTTCTCGCTCTTTCTCTCTCTCTCTCTCTGTCCCTTTCGAGCAATGTCGCTAGTGGTGGTTTTTGTCCTATGTTCTCTAACCAACCGTACCGAAAAGGCCAAAGGCCTCGGTTTTCAGTTTTTCCCTGCTTTGTTTTGGAATGTGTCTACCTCTTACGGCAACACCTCTCCATCCTGCTCCACCACCGCGTGAGTGTGTTTCGCCCAAGTGCCGGAAACGGATACGATGAATTCTGGCCAGCGGAGAAGTGTTGGAGTGTTCGCTAGAGCTCGGTACAGATTTATGGCAAAACTTGGCAAAGCAGGTCCCGCAGAGCAGAACCCCGAAAAAAAGGGGTTTTCCGCCGACACTACGCGTGCGAATATAAATGCGGGGAAGGGTGGTTAGAACGAACGAGAAATTAGTGTCCTTTTTCCCGCACTTGTTTGCGATTTTCCATTTTCCAGCATCGAGATAAAGCGATGAGAGTTATGTTTGTCGTCCTGTTTAATTTTGGGTGTTTCTTTCACCATTTTTTGTCGCTCCTTCTCACTACCATCGAACGGATTTCGGCGGTTGCACGCAGGGCGCTTGTAAAACTGTGCCAGATTTATCCTTCTTCCTTATCATGACAATTTTTACCTCCGTTTTATCTGACGAGAAGTTTACATTTCCCGCGGGTCCGGCCGCGAGCGATTTCCCATTTAGATTCTTTATTTGATTTCGTTTTTTGGTTCAGTGGAAAGTAATTGCTGGCGGCCAACAAATCTCGCCGGGCAGACGAATTCCGGCAGGCTACCCCGTACAAGTAGCACAAACATCTTACCAAACAAACCCAGACCAAAGTTGATGCATGACGGAAGTAACCACCATTTTCTAACTACAACTCCTTCTCTACCACACAAACATTCACTCACACAAGCTCACACACACCGACGGTCCGTAGTACGGTGGTGGAAACCCTCCAAACAGGGAATGGCAGCACCAACAACAAGCACTTGGAATTAGCTTATAAATTGGCTGATTTGAATACTAAATTGATCATTAGCCTGCAAAACGAGGATAGTGAAAGTGGTGCGTGATCACCACTGGCGCGTGACGTGACGACAGCCCCGGGCGCGCACAGCGACACGGAAAACATCGCGCCCGAAGGACGTTCGGTCCGAATGTAAAGCCGGGCGAAAATGTTCAACCACTCACGCTTCATGCCGAAGATAAGGCGAGCCGCGATGTTACCTTTTTGTGCTGCCGACACACCGCTTAAGCGTCTTTGATGATGAGAATGACAATTAGCACCGTCTGGTGGGAACATACACTTTTTGTTGGGCAAACCAGACAAAAACCTTCCAAAAAAGCACATCGAACAACTTCGGCAAGCGGGATGAACACAAACGTATTGTTGGTTGCTTTTTGAAGGCAGTGTTTTGTAGATATTGGTTTGTACTACTATAAAGAACGAGTGTCAATCCCTTTCCAGTTTACCCAAACCAAAAGCTAATCCACTGCTCTTGACGTATAACTTTACCAAAGACACTGTACAACACTGCGGCATTGAATGTCCCCATTCTGTATGACTGTCATTTGTAGTAAAAAATAACCTAACATAAAGACACAGACATACAATGTCCATGTAGCTTTAGTAACTCACACTGCTACGGACCAGTGCTTCTGAATAAAAAAGCATAATTGACGAGCAGGGGAAAAAACTTTCTTATCCCTTTTTTCTTTTGTTGTTGCTGCTGCCAACACATTCAAAGCATCTTCTTGTGGATGACATGAACCAGAAAACGGTTTCGTCTTTCCAGCAGTGAAAAAGGAAAGGACAATTCTCGGAAAAAAAACAGGAAAATTCACGACGACAGTCAAACTCGATGAAGCTATGTGGGCAGCGAATTGCAGGCACACACAAGAATCGGAGGCTGATGTTTTGGGATCTTTTGCATGATTGTGCGAATGGTGCAAGACGGAACTGGAAAAAATAAAATACTCCACCCTCAGCACACATACACACACACACACACATAGAAATGGCCTGAATCCAATGCTAACGAGTGTAATTCTGGGACACGAATGCGAACGAATGCTAATTGGATCGAAGATCACCAGTCCCCGAAACGGCTTCACGGTCGGGTGAAACATAATCATGCCCGGGGAATTGGCTGAAGTTCAAGGACACTCTCGCTAACCCGCGGTAAAGTACTGGGGCGCTTGTCAAAAGGTCTTTTAAAGGTCAGAGCTAGACAGGTTTGATAGAGACCGTGGGGCAGCAATCGGGAGTCATTAGCGTGATGAGATCTGTTTCGTGACCGACATGCTCCTATTTGGATAATGAGGTTGACATGCAATTACAACGCGCATCCAGAAATACGCTTTTCACTTGTTCAAAAAGGGAGGTAGAAAAAATTGAAGAATAAACTCCTTTTACTCAAGAGTGTTGACACCGTCGCGGCTGTATCATTAAATGCAAAAAAAAAAAAGATTTTAAATATTCCGCACCCTAATGTAAATATGTTGAGCTGTTCTTTTTTTTCAAGCAATCCAAACATTCCCCCAATCGTGTCCCTTCTTCCTGATTGAGATAATTTGGTGCACAATTCGCGAATTATTTGATACCACTGATTTGCTGGATGCAAAGCGAAACCAAGCCCTCATTCCAGCAGCCAAGTAGTAGTGCAGCCAGGGAAAAAGGGTGTTCGCTTGCTGCAGCCGTTGTGTATCGATTTGGGATTTTTTTTTCCTGCTTGCTTATGGGATAACAACAACAAAAAAAAAAAACACAGCAGTGGAACTGCCCACACTGTTGTCACTAGTGGAAAAGCCGACCGTAACGAACGCCATTTGTTTAAGCCCCCATCACGAAACGGTGGCCGGCTGCACAGAAGCGGTGGTAGATTCGAATGAAACGAAAACAGTACCGAATGAGGACAATGGCGTTGGATAAGCGCAGACGAGAGAAAACAAGAAAAAAAAAACAGATCGCCTTCAATAAGCATCAACATCAAGCGAAATGGTACAGTATTCACGCTAGTTTTGGCAGACCGGGGCAGCAGTTTAGGGGGATAAGTGTGCATCCGTGCGGAAAAAAAACAAACCTACGCCAGACGCGGTTCCAAAAGCTCTGTGTGTGTGAACACATTTTCTGCTGGACGAAAATAATCAAATACTAGAATAAACACATCGCCACCTATCGTTCATCCACCCGGGAGCCTGCCTTCCAGTTTTTAGTTCCGGCCTGGCTGAATCAACAACGCGTGTCCTCAATTCCTCACAAAACTCGCTGCCGGACCGCGACATCGTGCAACACCGCTTGTGCATGTGTTTTGGTGTGAAAATATGATGCTGCGCTTGTTTCAGCGCGAGCACACCCACTATGTGTATGTGTAAGTTTTCGCCCGGTGTGGTGCGAAAGCTGTAGGTGACCCACCCGCTCTGTACTTCCGAATTTCCTTCTTTTTTGTCTGTCCCCCACGTTGTGATACGATTTTCTTCCACCCACCATTTTCCACCAACCCCCTCCCACCCATTGGTGATATTATTATGGAAACCATTTTTTTCTGTAGTAGCTGTTGTTGTTGTTATTGTCTGCAAATGTGCATGTTTTGTGTGGCACTAGCGCGTTATGATCAACGAGAAAGCGGCAAACCGGAAGTGTACGTGGCCAAATTTCCAACGCCACTTCAACGACAATAGGTGGTTGAAACACGCATTCGCACGCTGAAGTGGAATCGAAAATTCAAGCATGAATGCGGATTGTTTTCCACCGCGACCAGCTGGCTTGCAAAGCTGGACACTGTCGGTGGAAGCATTTCCTTTTGATGGTGAAATTCGGAGCAAAATTAAACAAGTCATTTTAGTCATTTTAAAGCTTTTAAACATTATTTCAAAAATGAAATTATTTCAACAATCATAGTGTTTCAAACATTAATTTCATTAATGTTTCATAAATTAACTCAAAAATCGAATTCGACAACGAGTTTAATTTCTAATAAGGCCTCGGGAACGAAGAATTTTTGCTTTCGAATTCAGGCTAAAATCAAATCATTCCAATGTCACGTGACGGTTGGAAAAGCATGCTAATTCCTCGAAAATCTTCCTCCTGCGAGTCGTCTAATTCTGTTCATGAGAATATCATGGTAACATCTCTTTTGGAACAAAATCATCGCAACATCTAGATGGGAAGAAGAGTCTAAACCAAAAGGTTTAGGTCTTAAAACCTAAATTTTCAGCATGACCGAATTTCGGTAGAACAGGTAACGGCAGACGTCACTCAAACTCCCAGATATGACTCCCGATTACTTTTTCTCGCTTCTCAAACCCGAATATTCGCTTCGGGGGCCGCATTTTGCGTGTATTGATTCCATTAAACGAACATCGTTAAAGAATCTAAAGATAATCAAAAGTGAACAAACTTTCTTACATTATAACACCGGGTAAATTTTGATCAAGTAGTACAACATATTCAAGAAGCATAGTATATAGGACATTCAAAAAAAAAAACAAAACACACTAAATGATGGAAACGGTAATGTATGCAAACATTGATTCTAAAAGGGAGCTCAGATGCAAGTCCAGACAGTGCAGAAGCTTTCACTTGACGGACAGACCGACGGATCTCTGCATGCAGGAGATCAAACCACTCTCAGCAGCAGCCTACGAACCGGATCAACCCAAATTTCCGACAGTCGTCATGAACATCCTCTGCCTCATTCGTTCAACATTTGATAGTGCATCCTGTGTTTATGATCGTTTCTGTTTGTGTGAGTGTGTGTGTGTGTTTATTTTTTGCTCGTTCTCCTTTGTCCCTTGCAGAACAATCTTTTTTATCTGATGGCTGATGCCTTAAGCGTATGGCAGACCGATTTCAAGATTCATATCGCACCGTTGAAAAAGTGCACCGGATCAACCAACCCCGCAAGCAGCACAAAGGGATGCAAAACAAACCAATCACGTCCTGCTTAACGTGGGCCGAAAACAGTAGGTGACTTGCGGCACAAAGAATACACATCCTCGGTAGCTTAAACCAAGCGGGTTGCTTTTGCGTTTGCTGTTTCATTTTGGCACCTTTATTTTTATTTTTTTTGTTGTTGGTAAGCGAGAAAATGAGCACAAACAATGGCGTGCATGTGACGGGCGAAGATGCAGACCCAGCCCAGCAGACATAGCATTTGTCGATTTTTGCTTCCCTAATGTGAGCTTGAGTTTGAAATTTTGTCTGTGCTTTTGACGCCCGGTGTCCTGGTGATATCCACTCCAAATACAGATATACAGGCGCGATCCTAGGTGCATATACATCCATAAAAACCAAACTTTAATCCGATCAGTCGGTGCGGTGTTGGAACCACAGCTAGCAATTTCTGAACGAGTGAAAAGTATTGCATGGAAAAACCAGGGATACTGTGAAGATAGACGAAGAAGGCCTTGGGGATTGAGATAAAGTGAACAGAAAGAAGGGGGAAAAAAAGTGCAACCATAAGGACATTAGATCTCTGTTTGAAACCTTCTATTCTGCCAACGAAAAGAACCATACGGAAGGGAAGAAGCACCGTATCACACACATGCCTCCACACACACACACACACACACACACACACACACACACACACACACAAACAAACATGCCGGTATGAATTATTCATCTTATGAGTTTTTGGAGAATGCATCAGATACGCCACATCACTTATGATTGTGGAAAGATTGGAAAGGATTTCCGGTGCCTGATCTGTGCAAGTGCCAACCACCCGCTGGTGACGGGATGGGAAGAAGAAGACAAAGGCAAAAAAGAAAAGAAAACAAAACCCTCCGTATAGCTGGCCGGTACTGCAAATGGAACGCGATAGCATCGGGAATTGAACGACACGTTTCACACAGCGACGGACACTGCTCGGAAGCCGGAAGTGTTCGTTTTAGTGGCGAACGTGACGGACTGCAAAACAGGAACAGAACGTGTCGGGAGGCGTTTGGAAGACATTTTCGGTGGAAAATAATTTATTTTGCCGTGTGTGCGGTGTTTTAGCTCCTCGCAAAAGCACACCGTACGGCAAACAGTCGGAAGTTTTCAGTACTGTCAACGGTATGTTTGGCATAAGCGGGATCGCAATGGTGAAGTGATGTTTTACGTTCATACATGCACGTGTGAGTGTGTGTGTGTGTGTGAAGATGTGGCCACATTAATTAAAAGATGATACATGTATCGCTGTGAATGTGTAATGGAAATCATAAACTAGTTTTTTAAAAAGAAAAAAACAAACCCCAGCAACTTTGATATTAACGACTTTAATTTATTAAATTAAGAGTAATTCAACAGAAGAATTTGTAGTCCAACAATGCTCATTTCGTTTGTAGAATAACATCAAATTAATTATACAGAATGGTGCTACAAAATACGAAATAAACGCTTCAAGGAAGACACTGCAGCTAATGTATTGCTAAAATCTGGAAAGCCCAAAACAGTGACTCAATCTAATCTGTGTTCATAAGAATCCTTTGAGTAGCTTCACGGCACGTAAAACGGACGAAATTGGTAAGAGCTTTTCTTTGTTTTACTGACTTTTCCCCAGCACCAGACAGACAGACATAAAAGTTTACTCCATCTAGTTAAATGGATGATAATTATACCTAGGTGCACAACCATCTCACCCCCAAATTGACGTTCCAAGTTTGTCTGGCACAAAGCAACCCAATCACGCCTTTACCTGGGCCCGCTATCCGCGAACGGTCTATGTCCACGTCGGATGGTATCGTTTCCACTTATCGCAAAGAAATCCCAGCTGTCAGTAACATAATTATGCTGTGAATAGCATGCTGCGTTGTTTTAACGAGTGCCAGGGTCGTTGTACATAGTAATTTTCACCTCGCACTTGACACGCGGACCACCGATACCGCGTTCGGGACAGATAATCGGGACGACTCCGGCCCGGGCGTCACCACACTGCCAATATAGGAAAGGGATTGGACGCGAACGGATGCGAACGCGGAAGTGATTTGCAGGGAAGGTAAGTATTTTTCAAGAAGTGTGGTTTGTTTGCCGTGCCGGAACGACACGAACGATGGGAATAAATGTGGAAAATTTCCATACAAACAACTTTCCTAATCGTGACGCCAGACGATTGGAACAGAAATTAACTTAATCTTTCCTTCGTGGAAAATCAAGGGCCGAAACATTGCGCGGTTTCTATGTCGAGCGTGAAGTAAGGCTGTTAAAGAGCACTGCACGGCATACGGTGGAAGACAATTTCAAGCGACTATCGTCGGGTTGATAAATATACATCTATTACCGTAGCATTAGATATAGTGTGCAAAGAACGAATCAAAGTGCTAAAATAAATGTTACACGAAGAAAGTAACGTAATATGTGTCATTGACTTTAACATCACATTTTTACAAACGTTCTCCGTATTATACGCACGTCAAGAAATAAAGCATTAGCACACTTTAATTATTATGATTTAAATTATTGCTCTGTGCATCGGAAATAAAGAAAGATTGTTACTGCTCCGTACCGAAAAAAATCCTGCACACTAAACGAAACGTAACAGGTGTTTGAATATCGACACACAACTTGACGTTCCTCTCCAAGCCTTCAGCACAACCGATCGTCTGTCTAATGAAATGTAAGCCACAGCCTGGTGGCGAAATGCAAATATTGAAACATTGGAAAGACCCTAACGCACGAAACGAAACAAAAAAAAAAACAAAAACACAAACCCTAAACAAAATGTGCCCAACACGCTCCTGTGCCGAGGCAAATAACGCTGGCCCGTGTTTAAACATTCTATGCGCATCGCACATTCACCCTCGGGCACATTAACTTTAAGCATATAAAATTTAACCTCATACCTGCTCCCATCACCACCCGTCTGTTGGTATTATGGGGGTGTGGGCATATGTATGTAAGTATGGAATTAGAAGCACCTCTCGGTGCGGATGGGCGAATAACTTTCCACTTTTATGGCATTGCATATTTACAGAGAGACACCGCATCCCTTTCTTCACCACCGATCCCACATTAATGTGTTTATGTTTGCATTATAAATTTATCGTTCCGTTATTTGCTAATTTACTCCAAATCAAACAATCATTACTTGTTCGGCATGCCGAATTAACAATCAACGGGAGCGTCTGCTGTGCGTTGGATGAATTTTAGGCTTAAAATATTTCTATTTTTAGAGATGTGAAGAAAGGAAAATAGATATTTTTGAAGGATTATTGTAGATAATTGTACACATTGCATAGACTAAGTAATAGTAATAGCATAATAGTAATAAAAGTGTTACTGCGTAACCGTGCCGACAAATCGCGTGGAAAAAATAATTATAGCAAGAACCAAAACAACGTTGACAGGAGCGTAGGATTCACATGTAAAAACCTCTAGTGATCTTGACTGTCACCGTGACATTCGGATAGGTTTTCGAAAATGAAAAGGGCAACGACACTGGTTGACCCAACGGCCATCGCGGGAAAGAGGAAATATCAGGACGCGTTTAGGGCAAGCTCGCCCTCTTAAAATCTTAACCCGCGAAGGAACCACCGCGTTTTTTAAAACCTCATCTAGATACTTTACGTTACAATAAACACTAATATATGTGAAGTAAAGTTAGAAGCGTTATTAAAACGGTATTTTCTAGCGGTTGTCGAGGAGCCGACAAGTTGCGTTCGCAATAAAAAGGTAAAAAAACCATTATTACTATTACTTAAGAATAAAACACCAGGCGTCTCCATAACTAGAAAGCCAGTTAGAATGTTACATAAAAAAGATTGCACGCACATGAGCATTTCGAATTACTTAATTAAAATGATAAAATGATCAAACGGAAGCAACTTGGTAAAAAAGAAAGCATTTTAAAGAAGAAAAAAATAAACTTTTGCCTCTCTCAAACCGTGTGTTCCAATATAGATAGAAACAAACAAAAAAGCTAGGTATGCAAGCGCATCATACAAAAAAAAGCTTCACAAACCGTACTCATTGCGCTGGTATGTGCGACATGAAAGCATTCATTAGATGAATCTACAAACGCCTAGCAATGGGGATAAGCGCTAACGCGAACCTCGGCAGAGCAGTGAGCGAAGTGTGTCTCGCCTTCATTGGGCTATTGAGAGCAAATGACACTACCGTGCCACTCACTACTAGCACCCAACCATTCGCCTCAATCCACTTTGCACCCTGGCAGCCCCACGAAACATATCGTCTAATTAGGTGCGGTGTGGCAATGAGTTGTACCGTTCGGATGAATCCATCCTTCGCAAACAGCACACTCTCTTCCCCAGCGCATTGCGGACAGACCCACCCTTCTCTCGACCGTTCCGTCAAGCCACCTCCCTCCCCTCCCTCCTCCATACCCACCTCGCCAAACAACCCACTTGCGCTGGAGATTTGTGCTTCGCCTCTGGTCGCCGCTTAATTTGAGATGCGTTTCCTTTTGCAGAAAGCCGGCCCGGTTTTTGCAAACACGAAAAGCGTCCCGGGGGCGAATGATGGGTTTTTGATTATCACATGTCTCATTAGGCATAATGGGGACGCCCGGTTTCCCGAGCGACTCCGGCTCTAATTAGAAGTAATGCCGCAGCGAAAAAGTAAGACATTTCAATGTCCTAGATTCTAGTTTGCGAGTGGTTTGATGAGCAACAAAAAAGAAAAAAAAATTGTTTCCTTACTCTCTGTACCATAAACGCGCCGAAAAAGAAGTGAATGTTCGCATACTTTGGCCAGTGCCGCATCGCATTATCTTTGAAGCGACAAAACGGGCGGCGCGCCCGAACCATAAACGATGCGAAAATGTAATCCAATTAAACGAAACCGAAAGCACGGCTAATGAGGTACAGAAAATCAGTGAAAGGAACAGCTGCGTAAGTACATTGCCATCGGACAGCACACGATGATGAGATTGGTGCCACCATTTTCCGAAATCATTCCGAAATTTGCTGAGCAACGACCAACACCGGTAACGCTAATCTTAAACAGCGTAAACTTTGTAACCTGGTAGCCCTCTAAGGGAAGTTTATTAGAATTACGCAGTAGTTTTAGTTGTTTTGTGCATAGTGTTAACAACACTTCTGATAAGAGATTATTATGTACAGAATCGAACCGATTTTTGCAGGATTTCTTAGATGAAGCCTTTCGGTTCACAAAAACAACTCAATCAACGATGCAATAATTTGATGTTGTTACGACTCAATATCTTACGTTACGTTTTATTAAGCAAAACCACAAATCAGATCGTACTTTACTGATACCGTATACCGGTGTTTTGGTAAAATGTGCTTCAATTTTAATATCATATGCTTCCATTTCCTTATGCCTGCTTCCATCGGCGTGCCAGCTAAGGTTGTTCTTGTGCCTGGTCCTGTGCTGCGATTATAGTCGCTTGAGTTCTTTTATCATCTAAGAAACCCTGTTGTTGTTGCGCAACCGTGCCGACGAACCGTATGGTAGAATCATGAAATTATAGTAGGGACCAAAACATCGTTTGACAGGAGTGTGTAAACATATATAGCAACCTTGACTGTCAAACGTGACATTCGAGTAAGTTTCGAAAATAGAAAGAAGAGCTACGACACTGGTCGACCCGACGGCCATCGCGCGAAAATAAGTTAATATAAGGATGCAGTTAGGGCCAGCGGGCTCTCTTTAAATCTAAATCCGCGAAGAGACCACCGCGTTTTTTTAAAACTCTGTCATAGTAGATACTTTACGTAAAAATAAACTTATATTAAAGTGATGTTCTAGACGCGTTGTTAACAAAGTAATATCTAAAGGTTGTCGAGGTGCTGACAAGTTGCAGTTGCAACACCTGTATTATAGTGATCTTCATAACCATTTCTTCACTTTTCCAACAGCGGTTCAATCACATGCAGAAACAACAAATAATACTTAAGTGACTTTGTCTAACGGCGTGTTTAAATGGTTCGCTTTTACTTTGCAAAATAGTCTTTAATGTTGAAATGTGTAATCATCACATACTCAGACTGCTCCCAATACCACTATTTTGTTCAATCCTCGTTACTGCTTCGAGTTTCGAGAAACATCAAAAGTTCCCCCTTCGTGCACCGCAAAGTGAGCACATAATAATCAACCAGTGGAGCTGAATAACATTACTTCAGTAAAATTGACCACCAATCATCAGTAAGCGGATTTACTTCCAAGCTTCAACGGTCAGCAACCTTTCGTTCGTTCGTTCGCACGTTCGATAAAGCCTTTGCTATACCTTGTGTAGGCTTTGCTAAGACCATTCGGCAATTACTCCACAACTGCGACTTCCCCAGGGGTCAAACTTTTCCAGTAATTCGCGTGTGCTACGTTTGACACGGGACCAGATCAGTGCGAAAGAGTTTAACTTCCACGTTTGCACACTTTCTTCGGGCTTTGGGCATGACCCTTTCCAAGTACACCAAGCGCACCGAGCTTACTTTTACTGTACAAAATCACACACTAACACACACCCAAAGTACCCTGCGGTTAAGAATAATTGCTAGTAATTTCGCAGGTAACTCTGACCAACAGCACTTTGCTAGCGTTTATCTTCATTCATTCAAACACCAAAGGTGTGCTTATCAACTTTCACCATGATAAGCTTTGAAATATTTGCACGACTCACTGCCCCTGCGGGAAAGAACTTGTACCAAACTCTAAAAAAGGATATCTTGTTTTTCTGGCAACCATTACGTTACGCCGCACGATGGTAAAATTTAATAGGATTTGTAGCTTTTTTTTTTAAATTCATTTAATTTTAAAGCTACACCATTTTAAGATTTTCCGCCTTTTTTTCCTATGCGAACATAAAACTCATGCCGCAGTTCCGTGCTCAACCGGCGGCACTGAAACGATTCGGTGAACCTATAAACCAATTTATTTTTATAGTTACTTTTGTGGAAGGATTTCCTTTGAAAGGCAATGAAAACAACCGGAGGCTGAAGCTTTACTAGCCAGCAAGACCGTCCCACCCCGGGGTATTCTCAAATTTCGCCCGGTAAACGTCACATCACGGGCCGTCCGGTGGTCGTTTTCGCGCGTTCACCGTTTCATGTCCATGAATGGTTAATGTTTTTTTGCCACCCTCATTTCGGTTCCGCTCAGCCAAACGCACACCGGGGATAGCAGCGATAGAGAGGCTGACCGTTTTGCTGTTTGGTCTGGTCCGATGATGCCAGGGTCGGACCCGGTGCGCGCCGCTAATGAACCTCTTGCCACAAACCAACCGGACAGGTCATACTTGGCGTTTAAATTTAGCTTTTCAACGAAACCGATGAAAGTAGTACAAAAGAAACAAGATGATACAGGTATTCGTTCACTATTTTCTCTTTTGCTTCCATCACGATAGGAAAAATATTTAAAAACATCCCTCGTATTTACGCCAAACATTTTCATGAGCAAACTTTATCTACTGTTTAGTGACGCAACATTCTCGCTGATAGGCTCATCAGCAGAAACGAACCATGGGTATAAAAATTAATGTTTCTCACCCTCATCTTCATTAAGATTTTAGTTAGAAAAAAAAACTGTCCTTGCAAACTGGAAAGTTGTACCATTAGATCAGATATGTAACAGTATGAACAGTTTACAGGAAACGCAAACTGGAAAGTTGTACCATTAGATCAGATATGTAACAGTATGAACAGTTTACAGGAAACGCTTGTGGGGCGACAAAACTATCAAAGTTTCTTCAATTTTACCAAATACATGCTTTAAAGTACCAATTTGACCAAGAGATTTTCACAACCATCTTAAAAACCAAGCATGTAACAGAAGGTCTAATTGTAAAACAGGATGTGTGTTAACTTGATATTCAGGTATTCGCAGATCTTAGAACAAATAATATGTAAATATGATGAATATAGTACACATTACATTTTTGAGCAACAAAAATTTAGAAATTATTACCCTGGGATAGTTTAACATAACTGCAGATTGAGCAAATTCTTCAGTGTAATATAACCTTGTCTCAATTCACACCTCTGTATTTGCACGATTATTTGACAGATAGATCAACTTTAAACTTCGCTTTTCAAGCTTTAAGATCGATTTCATAACTCAATAATCGTATAATATAATTAAATGGGAAATTTATTCGTTTCTCATCCCTAAAACGTCTGGATGACCTAGTGATGGAAAATGTAAAAAAAAACAAAAACATGTTAGCTGTTTACATACCAATGAATCAAATCTGGCAAAATATGTTTCATTAAACGCGCTCACATCAATAATGCAGCTTGAACCTACTTGAACGCTGCGAATCCGTTGCGGTTTTTCGGAACTCAGCCGAGCAACAACGTAATGCCATCATCCCCATTGCCTAATGCTCATCGGGGCCCTTACGCATTTACTGGTAATGCTAAATTGAAAGACATTTTGTAGTAATCATTGCACAACGCGGCAACGGGCACCCAGTATCGAATATCCCTAATCGAATCAAACGATACCTGAAGCGGCAGGGCACAGAAGCACTGACAAGAATCTTCTGCATGTGCGTTCGCCCAATGTTCGCTCAGGTACTCGCTTACCACACGCTTCGGAACGAGATTTTCGGTCGCGATCCATCACACACGACGTGCGAGCGTGTGCGGAACCGCCTGATTAAATCTTCATCATTCGCTGGCTGCATCGGCTTTTCGCATCGATGACGAAATTGATTCCGTCAATTTTCGCCTACCTTCTGGCAGTTTCTGTCCGCGCTTTGCCACCGCTTTGCCAATGTCGCGAGAGCCCGACCTGTCAACATACGTGTGCCGGGCTGTCACGAGTTTGACGAGCAGCCCTCACGGAGCAGCGGTGAGAGCAGAATCTTGAGAGTCACGCGTGTCTTTCTTTTGCACATTTTTTCCCCCATTCCACACTCCCGGGTTTGATGTGTGTGTGTGTGTGTGTGCCGGTTTGACGAGGCGTACAGCAAGATCCGAAGCTTTCCACCGAGTTTCCGGCGAACAAAATGCGTGCACGCGTATGCCTCATGATCGTGGTGGCGTACGTGCGTAAATGTGTGCGTTACAATTTATTCGCACATTTTCTTTTTGGTTTCTTTGCTGTTTTCTCACTTTTCGAATCCATCGGTTGCGCGGAAATGAAAGCGAACATGTCACGATGGGTTTGCGGTGAAAGGTAGTACAGATGATTTTTTTTTCACATGACGTTTACAATTTTTTCACCACCATCAAGAGATAACATGAATGTCATTAGCGCGTGAAAGAAATTGAAAATTCATCGTGGGTTGAAAATTACTTGCAGTGTTGCTCTTTTATTCATAAGCGTCAAAAAAGGCAAAAAAGGTTATAAATATGTCTTCTTTAAATAAAAATTTATCACATTTAAAGTTACAAAAATACTGTAGCATAAAACACGGGTTTTCTCAAAATTCACTATTTATGTAGAAAGCTTAAACCTCGTGGTCTTCTGGATTGTTCGCAACTGATTTCATTAATTTACATATAACTGTTAGCCCGTTGGCTCTCAACCCGTTTACGTCATGCGATCGACGAGTTTGACGTATGTGTTTACACTGACCGATTCAAAGCGTAATAATTCACACAACAAATATCTTGTTTTTAGTTTGGACATATTTAAAAAACATAAAATTATAACAAAAAAATGTCACAAACAACAAGGTAATAAATTGACAAATCCATCTGTTAAGTTGTCTACAAAAAGAATACTTACTTTTCATCTCTCAAACAAACGTACTTAAAAAAAAGTCGTCACTGAAACATGCAACACCATCAATCTAACGCGTTCCTCGTACGCATGCCGCCGGAATGGATGAACTTCCGCATCGGAACAAGGAATGTCAACATTCGCCGTTGTAAGAGAAAATGGAAACAGAGCATGAAACGCAAGTTTTGCAATTTTGTCAAACAAGCAAGCAGAAAAGGTAGTTTGAAAGGGAGGAAAGAAAAAAACAGGAAAGGCAACAAACAGGACGGTACCTGTTTGTATAACAAGCGACACTGACAAGGTACAATTTGTACATGAAGCAGAACAGAGCAAAAAAGAAAGAGATAGAGGGAGATATACATAGAAAGGGAAGAAGAAAGAGAAAGAAAGAGTGGAAAAATGCACGCAACACAGTAACATTACATTTAATAAGAAGGTCACCTACATTCAGTGTAGTAATCGAACGACCTTGTTCGCTCTTTTCTCCAAAAAAAAAAAAAGGAACTACCTCACCGGTGCGATAAAGTCTCGCAATGCATTGTTTCATACTTTTGGAAGATGTTCCGATAAGTGTAGCAAAGAGATGAGAAAACAGACATACACCTAGAGAAAAAAGCCAACAAAATGGAAGCTGGAATGATTATGTTGCTCGGTTGACTAGGTATTCCCTGTATCGAGTGGACCTATGTGCGAAGCGATGGTGACATTCACTAACAAAAAAAAAAAGCAGCAAACTTCCAACGTAATTCAGTAACTGTGGAATGGAAGAAATGGATTCCTTCTTGCTACATTGCCCATTACCGGCGTCACACACGTGGGCCAAAGGACACATCTTTTAATATACCGTCGTGTATACCGTCTTTGTGAGACATTCCTTCCTTTTCTCACTACTACCACGCTTCCCTGGTTCCTTTAGAAAGCGTGTCTATTTACCCTAAGCATTGCGTCGTACGCTTCTTACACCACTCGGAACAGGAACCACACCTGAGCATTCAGTGTGTGGAGCTCGCGCGGAAACATTCCTCTCCTGCCAATCCGGCGGATAAAAAAGAAAAGAACAGAGACGAAAAGCGGAACAGCCAGCAGGAACGCATGTCACAACCATGTGTCACTTAAGGTGCTGTTTCACTTGGAAAAACGCGTACCAGGTAAAATGTGGCACGGCAGAAAAGGTTTTCCTCGAGCCGAAACGGGACGCCGAACGACGCGCTACCCGTAGGGAGAATACATTGGCATACGGCCCCCGGTTGGGCCTGGGAATTTAATGTGATAAGAGGGTAAGAAAACGAAACGGAAGCGACACATTAAAGCTGTGGTGTGCTGTTGCTATCCGATTTTT
>STHB01034235.1:0-20485 GCA_018908115.1 Anopheles rivulorum
GCGGCGCTGGTCGCGGAGAAGAACAAGGCGAAAAAGATGAACACCCTGTCCAAGGGCATGTACTCGCAGGTCCACAAGATGCGCACCATTGCTGGCGTGTTCCGCGCGACCAGCCTCGAACTGTTCAAAACACTTTCGATCGGACCGAACAGCGGTGGGACACACTTTGTTCGCTGTATACGGGCGGACCTGGAGTACAAACCGAAGGGTTTCGCACCGGAAATGATACGCCAGCAGATGCGTGCCATGGCCGTGCTTGATACGGCCCGGGCAAGGCAGAAGGGTTTCTCCCATCGGATCCCGTTCCAGGAGTTCCTTCGGCGCTACCAGTTCCTGGCGTTCGATTTCGACGAGAACGTGGAAATGACACGTGACAACTGCCGTCTGTTGCTGATACGCTTGAAGCTCGAGGGATGGGTGATTGGGAAGACGAAAGTGTTCCTGAAGTACTACAACGTGGAGTACTTGCAGCGGCTGTACGAGACGCAGGTTAAAAAGATTGTCAAAATACAAGCGATGATGCGTGCGTTCCTAGCGAAGCGTACCGTTGCGACCAAGATAAAGCAAATTCATCGGGAATCAGGTGAGAAGGGAAAGGTGGATGGAGATTTCGAAGTTGACCGAACTTACATTAATTTTTGTTCCATTTCCAGTACGCAAGCGGCAAACGGACAGCCAGGACAATCAGGATGAGGCTGCCTTGAAGATACAGTCCGCATTTAGGGGCCATATGGCACGGAAGAAGTATCGCCCGTTGATAAACGATCGCACGGGCAAGCTGGATGCGGAAACGGCCGAATTTATGAAACCATTCGCCTACCGCTGGAGAAAGAAGTCCATGTATCAGGTGCTGCTGCAGTACCGTGCAGCGCGCTATCAGGATCTGGTGAACATGTCCCAACAGGTATGCAGTGGATGCAAATTTCGAAGTAATTAACTTGTCTTGAAAACATACAAAGAAAAAGTTTCAACCCATTCGAGCCCACTGTGCAAGCGTTACTTGCATCGTGTGATGCCGATTGCATACCTTTAGGCGCATATCCATGCTACCACATTGTAACGTGACGTGCTTTTTTGGCGGATTTTTTTATTGCGTTTTCTCCGCACAGGTTCACATCTACAATCAACGGCTTGTGGCTGGATTCGCCACCAACAGTAATTGCATCATGCTGGACAAGATCGACCCGAACCAGCGTAATCCGGCACTGCTCGGTACGCAGCGAGCTCCAGTGTGGAAACTACGGTTCCGCTTTGACGACATTCCCTTCTTTGACACCACGTACATGTGCGATCCGTCAGCGGCCTCCTACATCTACACCGGCAACGATTCCGACACGGAGGACTGGGATGCACCGTTGCGGCGTAGGAAAAACCTTTCGGCCGAAATTACCCATTCCGCGCAGAAAGGCATACGAGCGGACGGGAATGTCGGTGAACATTCGCTCGCCAACGAACCGTTCCATCGGGATCCGAGCTTACCGATCAAACGGTAAGGATCGCTGAGATCCTGATCGCCATCAGACATCGTTGCACATGTGAATAATGGTTTCTTTCGCCTCATTTTACAGCCTTTCGCCACACCGGGTAGTGGAACCGTACAGCGTCGTCAATCGGCCACGTTCACCGATACAATCCTCGGTTCAGATGTCCTCGGTGTATTCGCCCATCCCGTACGCTCGCCAGAGTGTGGACGACATTCGCAACAAGTTCAGCGGCACCAGCTTCGATGAGACGGGTTCCGTCACCAGTAAGACGGCCGTGTACAAGAAGCGACAGGCACCGCGTGTTCCGATGCCCGAACCGGAAGTGCCGATCGTGGCCGAATTTCCACCGAAGGGTGTCAAGAAACGGCCGGCACCGCAGCCCCAGATTCGGCCGATCACACCAACCAAAATCAATCCGATCAAGGAAATGGAGCTGATTGGCAAGAAAAACGTCGATGAGGTAAGCAAAGAAGCGTTAAGAATTTTGAGCCTTCTTTCTCAACTTATTGTTTAAAAATCGTACTCCAGAACGACAACTCGGACGACGAACCACCGTTCAACTTCCAGGGAATGTTGCGCAAGACAAACTACAACCGTGCGTCGATGAAGCGCAACTCGGAGGGTCTCACCATGACCACGACCAGCATCGACTTTGAGGACGCGAACAACAATAACAACGGTCACAGCTACTATCCCACTGCCAATGTGGACGCCAAGCGCCGAGATTCGTCCAACGCAAACGTGGTCTACCAGAGCAAACCACCCGAGCGGCCAAAATCTTGCCAGGGGCCGGAGAATGGTAACAACGGTACGAGCAGCAGTTCATCGCCCAACCAGCGCAAGCTGTCGCTCTCGCAGGACACGTTCATGGCGAACGAACAGAAGGCGGGCCCATCGCGGAGTCGTTCCACTACGCCGCAGGACGAAAACCAAAACAGCCTGACCGGTGGCTTCATCAGCGAGGAGATCGTACCGGGCATCATCGTCGAGGGATACGTGGAAGAGTTCTAGGTGATCGTGGATATATAATAGCAAGGTGTGCACAGCACTCCAGGCACACCACTTACTCGTAATTGTTCTCTGTTATTGTGTTGCTCCCTCCGCACTGTATGCGTCCTACAAATAAAGGCTATCCCAAGAAAGGAAGTTGCAGCTCGATTATCGGTTATCGTTTCAAAACTTACTCTCGCGATTTACTTTATTGCATTGCGGAACCTTTGCCGTATTTTTTCTCCATCTCCCTCTCTCTCTCTTAGGATATTCGCGCCTTATCGCGCCAACGCAATGTCCGCTAGGATTGGGTTTTGTTTTAGGCTGTTGCGTTTTTTTTTTTCTTAAAGACTAGTAACGATCTACATTTGTTGTTGCTGTTTGTATGCAAAGGAAACATGCGCGTCCAACCGTCCGACGCCCGACAGCAAAGGAGTAGTAACAGTGTTCAACCGTGGAGCATTCACGTGGTTCTTCCGTTTCCCTAGCCGGCAGAGTTTAAAAGTGTGCCCGAGACGGGTACGAGCACGCCCCGTAGCGCACGCTGCGGTACGAACTATTTATACACCAAGAAAGTAGAAATATTGATGTTGCCTGGTAACCGGATCCGATTTGCCATTGTTTTCCACCGCTTACTGTCCGGCCTACTGCGTGCTGAACGTGAGCGGGAAATCGTTACGCTGCTCCTTCACGCCCGACTTTTGCAGATAAATCTCGCGGTTCGCTTCCTGGATCGCTTCCCACAGCTTCGCCTCGGACATGATCTGCCGCAGCAGATCCTCGACCGCCGGTTCCGTGTTGAGATCGAGCAGACTGCTGATCGATTCCTCGTTCGGGTCGAAATCACTGTTCAGCCGGTCCTTCCGGTTCGCTTCCACGTTCTGCATGTGACGCTGAAGCATGGCCGCGGCTGCCGCTGCTGCGGCCGCACTCGGTGGACTCGATGCGGACGAACGCTTCTTGCCGCAGCCGGTAAAAGCATTGCAGAACGGTCTCTTCTGTGGCTCGGTGTTGTACTGTTTATACGCACGAGGTTGCTGTGGGCGACCCAAAGAAGAGGAACATTAAAACTCTGAGGACTATTGACAGTTCACAAACAGTGCAAAAGGCAACACGCTTACCCGGTCCACTACGCCACATTCGAGCATCTGCAGCACGCAAAACAGCGACACCAGGGCCAGCATCCGCTTGGCGGTAGTTCTGTGAGCCATGTGGGGCACGCGTGTTCGATGCACACGAAACGAACAAGTCTGCAAAGTTAAACAAACAACACAAACCATCAGTTACGGAACCGTTTGCTTACCATCACCCATTACGTCAGCTTTAATTATGGCATCAACGCGCGATCAACCTTGACCGAATGTCGAATGGCTTCCTGTACATGCACACGGCTCAACTTCAACTGCACAAATCGGTCGACCGAGCGATACGAGCGTCTTTTAAAGGGAAAATTCATTTTCCTTACAAAACCCGCAATGCTTCTACGGCTTCCCATAGGTGTGTGTGTGTGTGTGTGTATCCAACCCCAAAAAGGCAACCCCCGGGGTGGCGCGTGTCGTACGGGGTGAACCAAAGCTGCTGGGCCGGGCAGCAGCTTCCATGCTGTTAATGGGTAAAGTGCGACTAAAACTGTGCACTTTGCATCCCGCAGCGCGTTTTCAATTGCATTAACGTGTATTGGGAAATGTGGCCACCTTCCCCCCCCCCCCTCCCTCTGCCCATGGAGACGAAAAGGGTGTTGCACGGTGAAAAGGTTACTGAGGACATTAGTATTATTATTTTTTAATTTTGAATTACCGATGACTCCGCCGGAAGAGCTTTTGAAGTCCCAACTTCAGGTTTAAAGGCATTGGGAAATAGTATGAACTTCCTCACAGAGTACAATACAACCACAATTTGTATGAATTTTCATCACGAATATACACGAGGACTCGCACTGTCTCTCTCTCTCTCTGTCTCACTTCATGTTCAGAATTTAATAACTGCCGGCAAAACAATTACCCTATTCTAGTCCCAGCCAGATATTGTCTCCAGCAGAGATGTGTCTTACTTTCTCCATTTTGAATCCCAGGTTTTCCCTTCCCATCCCCGTTTTCCCTTTTTTCCCCAAGCCACATGTTTGCGCCACCGTCTGCGATTGAAGCTGGCGGAAAGACACGTTTTCCACCGTGCGCTTACTTACACAAAAGCTCACTCACGCGCGATTTCTTGCGGTTTTTTGGATTAACAGTTGAGCACTGGCAACTGCCGTGCACTGTTTCGCACACGATAAGCGTCACGCGTGGAGCAAAAACCGCGACACAAAACCGGGAAATACCGCCGGAGATTGTGATGCACTGCTTGCCAGGGGCGAAATTACACTGATCGTCGCCTGTGGGATGTGGGATGTGACACTGTGAAAACTGGTCGTGGAATCGAATCGAATGAAGACGAAGCTGTCACGGTTTGCTCGGGTGCTTGCAAGTGTGGCCTAATCTTCGCTGCGACTGCGAATCCTTTCCACCGTGCAATGTGCTTTTATAGAGCTGGCACAAACCGAAACCGGGCCGAGCAGGGCCCGAAAGGACCGCCCGTGGTGCATTTTTCTTGTAAATACTCCCTCCCCCTTCCCTCAATATCCCCCATCGCTCCCACAACCCCCCAATGTATCGTTATATAAATGCACATGATTTTTGCATAAAATCCTCGTTTAGTCCTTCCTTCCTTCCTGGCTGGCTGGCTGGCTGGATGGTGGCATTAAAAACGTGTACCAGGGCAGGCCGCAACCAGTTGCGCTCGGTTTAGCTACTCGGTCCCGGAAAATGCGTTTACGATGGTTCCCGGGGTACGCTTTCGTGTCCGCTTTTCTTTTTTTGAACGGAGCGCCGATCCGGATGTTTTCTGCGGCCAGTTTCGTTCGCACGGACAGGCGAATTGGCTCATTGACAGGCGATAATGAACAAACCGCAGAAATCGTTTTTAAAAGTGTTTCGTGCTTTCCTTCACTTCACCACCAGGACCACCGGTGCTAGGACCACTAGACGATGGGGAAAGGAGGAAGAAGGGGATAAGGAAGAAGGAAGAAGAAAATGTGGCTGTAAGAAAGACCAAAATTCCATCGAAGTGACATTTCTTGTACCAAAACAGCAAGCAGCAGCAAGGGAATCCATCAATACCAATAGCGTACGAGTGCTGATCCACCGTCCGACATGCTTTTGACGCGTGATATTTAGAAGAGCAACAAAACAACAACAAAAAAACCAGGGCTGCATTAACCCCCACGGTGGGTGGCATTCACCTACTGAACTTTTATCGGGCTCGTGCCCGCCTTCTGTCCTGTGCCGCAAAGGGTTTCTTTTCCCTGCGAGAGCGAAGTAATGTTGTGGCAGGATATGCAACCTGCAGGCCCATGCATTGCGTTATGCAATTACATGCATCCGATCGTGTGCACACACACACACACACACATACACCCATGGTTCTGCTCCTTAATGAGTTACATTGATGTGCCTTTCGCGATGTACTGAAGGACTGGTCACCAGCACACCGTAGGCGCAGGATGCACCTGCCACATGTGAGGAACACTCGCCGTGCGCAATGTGAGCATAATCGAATCGGGCTGGGCTGGTGGCCGGGTGATATAATGCTGTGGATGGAACCCATTTTTTCCCTTCTTTCTTTTCTCTCTCTCTCTCTCTCTCTCTCTCTCTCTTTCTCTCTCTTCGGGTTTACCGATTCCGGCTAGAACAGGGGCACGGCTGATGTTTTGGTTTTGCTTGCTAATTGGCCCTCGGATTGGCAAATCCCGCTGTTTGCCAATCGTAAATCATGTCCTGTTGGATGTTTGACTTTTTGCTGTTCTTTTAATTGGCCAAATGGTTCTTCCTGTCATGGTGTTGCATTTTTCTGCATGTTGCACATGTAAAGCATGAGGGTATAGTTGTATGAATTATTGCAGGGTTTTCGGTTGACAGAGTAATAAAAGTGTAAAGGTGCTTCGACAAATTGTATAGTATTCTGCTAGTCATGTCTTCCCTTCTAAAAGGTGGGATCGTATGAAAGTTGTCTCTACGATAAAAAAGAGAATAGGGCCTTAAATGAAAGTTCATTTGACCCGTCAGTATCAGTATCGCAGGCAGTACTAGGCAAGGATAATGTATTTCAAATTTCAAAAGTCGTTAAAATAAAATAACAATCTTTGATGTTTCGATTTAGGATGAACACACCCGGAATGTGTTAAACTCCTAACAAAAGAGTTTTGATTTTTAGTTTTTCTAGATATAATTTTTCCTTACCCATTCCTATCCATAAACTTATAACAAAAATATAGATGAGAAAAGAATTTTAAATCACACACACTTTTAATAAACAAATGTTTGACAACACAAATGCGCAATGCTGTTTTGTGTGGTGCCATCTATTGGAGAGTAGTGAAACTATACAAAGCTTCGACAGAGATTTTTATGTTTCGCTAGCATTTAGGAAACAAGTATTATTATGTAATTTTTTATATTATTTCTTTTAGACTTCAGACAATTCTTGGCTGCCATTGGTGATATAGAAAATTTGATAACGAACTGTTTGGCACAATAGAAAACAATGGCATATTGATAATAAATAGCTTTAACCAACCAGTATTGAACAATTCCTGATCAAAAGATCGCTAAATAAGCTGATTTTTTGTCAAATGATGCGAGAAAGAAATACCGTATGGTAAGCATTCATGCGAATTTACCCGCCGGCGGCGAAACGATGCGCGTGACTGACCTAAAGTAGCTAAACCATGCGCCAAGGTTAACGCATCTTATTTTTTGTCACAGTATTATTGTTATCATTAAACGATCCCAAATCGGGTTCCTGCATTAAACCACGATCTTCCCGGACGCTTACGATCAGTTCAATACAAGCCGTGCTGCAATCCGGTTCTATAGACATCCCAGCTCCCAGCATAACATGGCGGTAAAGGTGGGATTGTGTGTGCTGTGTTTGTTCCTCGTTTCAGTGCTGTGTGACGAAAGCTGTTTGAAGCGTAGTGAACGTTTCGTGTCCATGTTCGGTATGCAAATTGCCGCTATGGAAAAAGGGTTAGAAAAAGGATGTTTGAAAACGTACGATTTTAAGCAACGACTAAACCGAGCGCATACTCTTTTAGGATCCTGCAACTTTCTTCCTTCACAAAAGATGTTGTGTGGAATTCGATGCAGATGGAGATGCGGCTTCGGCTGCTAAAATTGGAGATAGAAGCGTTTCAACAGTCGTCCATGGCGGCAACCCAATCCGAGCAACAACCGACACCAACTATCAGCTCGGCTGCAGCAACAGCTTCAGCCTCGGCAATGGCACAAGCAGCAGCCGCTGCAGCCAGCTCATCAGCTGCGCCATCTTCTAACGTTCCCATGAGCACAAGCACTTGCAGCCTGCAGCAGTTGCTTCAGGATCAGTTTAAGGGGAATGTATTGATTGAAATTAAAGCCTCTCCTACGACTTCACCACCGGTGGAAGCGTCAGTGCCGATCGTCAAGGACAAAGCTACTATATTAGGTTGAATAGCCGTCTTACAATACTAGGAGCGTTTGATGACGTGTGATCTATGAAAAACTATTTCACAGGTGATGTATCCTCATGCGCTCAGGCAAATACAACCGGCCTGTATCGGTTGTCGCTGGGAGTAAATTCGACAATGGACGTTTTGTGCGATGCAGAGTTCGATAAGGGTGGTTGGGTTGTGATACAGCACCGTTTCAATGGGACCGAAGAATTCTATCGCAACTGGACCGATTATCAGGATGGGTTTGGAAGCTTAAACTCAGAGTTTTGGTTGGGAAATGAGAACATTTATAAGGTTTGTAGTAGGAAGTACATTGAGTAATACATTTGCATGCATTCTCCTAACTTAGTACGTTGAATGTTTTAATGCTCTTTGCAGTTAACACGCGGACAACCACGTGAAATCGCTTTCCTGATGGAGGATTTCGAAGGCAACAAAGGCATTGCACGGTATGCCAAGTTTCAGCTAGGCGACTCGGCTGAAAAGTACACCCTGAAAAGCCTGGGCCCATATAGTGGAACTGCGGGAGACTCGTTGTCGCGTAATGTAGGTTCCAAGTTTAGTACGCACGATATGGATAACGACAAGTCTTCGAGCCACTGTGCGCAGCTGTACGCCGGTGGATGGTGGTACGATGATTGCCATCTTTCGAACCTGAACGGAAAGTACATGAAGGGTCCAACGACGATTTATGCCAAATCTATGTGCTGGAGCTCGTTCAAAGGATTCCATTATTCACTTAAAATATCGCGCATTATGGTGCGTTACTAAACGGCTGCTGCTGAAAGTGGTCGTAAAACAGGAACAATGATACGAACACCAACTGGTTGTATGATACTGACATAAAACAATAAACTCAAACATCTTCATTTCAGCAAACATGATTTAATAATGCATTTAGAGTTTTGTTTATTCATACTTGATTTAAAAGTAGGACTTTCATTAATCTCTTGGCTATTTTACAAAATAAAATAGTTACTTGCATGTGGAAAAAAATTGATTACTTATTCCTATGTTTCATTACGAACTATACTATGGAATTAGTAGAATTGCGTAAAGTATAGTATGATGCAACGAATAATGCAAAATAAGGAATAACAAATTTAAAATTTTATTGACAGCTGTCAAACTACTCCCATGAATTTGTTCGTTGGGTAGCGAATGTGTGTAGCCGCGAGCTAATATGGCTGATATTTTGTTGACATGTTGAATACAGTGCACTTTCAAAAACATCATTCATCTGTAATCGTGTTTTCGTTTCTATTTGCATTCTAGATCAAATTTACAAACCATTCCTAATTTATAGTTTTATACACATGACAATCAGTAAAGAAATTACGTGTTGAGTTAGTTGTATGAATGTGGTTTGTTTGGTGCACGCACAAAAAATGGTTATAATAATTAAATAAGTGTTGCGGTTTTTCTGTTGAGTACTGTTGAGTTTTGACATTTAACCAATAGGAATATTTCGATGTAGTCAAAAGACACGGTTTTGTCGTATTGATACATTTGTTTTCGGTAAATTCAATTAACACACAAACTATTCTCACCATAAAACTTACGAAGTTTGTTTTAAAACATGTGTTTTAAGTGGCAAAATGCAGTGCAGTGAAGTTAAAGGGAGTTGATGTGCGTGAAGGCAAAACGTCAGTACGGTCAGTCATCGCTATCCCAAAAGCACAAGCTGTGCACCTTTTTTATTGTTTTCCTGTTCGTTGTTGCGTGCGGTTGTGTTCGCGTGTTCCGTGAAGCGAAAAACTTATTCGTTGTTCCTGTTTCACCACGCTCGCCCCACCGCTCAAGTGTAAAATGTTATTCTAAATGGTAAAATGTTGCTCCATTCGCATGCTACGCTCCTAACCATTTGTGGTGGAATTTCGGTTGTACATTTGGCACGGCACGGTACGGGCCGCCGTACATGAAAGTGGAAAAAAGAAGTTCTTGTTCGTGCTGTGCGTACTGTTGCACCCCGGTTCTCCTGAACAAGGTTTCCACTTTTCGCCGGAGCACTGAAGGAATTGAATCGTGAACGAACGACACTGTCCGTGTAGTGTCGAGTTTTAGCATTGCGCTTTTGTTTGTGTCGTGTTTTGTCATCCCGTGTCCGCGCATGTTCCAGAAGGTGTGACACACACGGGCGGGGGTCGTCGTAGTGCTTTCATGTTGAATGTGCGTTCCTCGACCCAGTGCATAATGGTGTGTTTACTGCGGAGATGATCCAGTGCGATGTGTGGTTGGTTAGCTAGGACAGCTAGGCGAGGGCTAGAAGGACAGTTGGCTAGGGTTAGTTTTACTACGCGATCTATTTTCGGTAGGACAGACGAAAATATGCTAATAATTTAATTATATCACACTTGTGTTTTGGTACGATTCTGTGTTTTTTTTCTCTTTCTTCTGTACCGTGCTGTACGGCGCGCGTTTGTATGTGGTGGTGTTTCGCGAATGTGTGTTTTTTTTTCTCACTGGTCGAAGCAACATGAGCAAAAAAAAGTGCGCTGTGTTGATGTGTTGCTGCTAAGTAGGCTGGCGTCATCTTACAACGTTCGACTACTTCGATACAATATCCTGGAAAGCACACACAACCAAAAACAAGTGTGTGGGATTCGTCATCAACAACAACAACAACAGCAAACGGCATGCAGATGATCAATCGCTGATGATCTCCTAACGCACCGTACGGTTGTGTGCGTGCTTGTTTTAAACAGTCACCGTATTCTTTCTTCTTCCTGTTCTCTGCTTGCGCTCCGTTCCGACACTGTGTGTGACGGAATGCTTTCTCTCGCTTCAACCAATACGAACGTCAAACAAACCGTGCGGATTGTTTACTAGCGTAGACGGGGGGCGCCCGATATCGATTTTCAAGGGCGTGTAAATCGTGCAGCAGTCATCGCACGGGAAGCCACCACCAACACGGACACGCACGCACGCCAGACGAATCGGGCCTGTGTTCTGTTCCGTTTCGTGCGTGATAAGGGACGTGGCGTGTAAGCAACTGTTTGTGGCGGCTGCGCGACAACGCGTCATCGTGTGATGTGTGTGTATGTAGGAACTGTCGTTTGCGGTCACTGTGCGTGTTTCGTGTTTGCGGGTACTACTGTTGTGTTGCTGCCGTTCGATGATCTCATACCGTTTTTTTGGGGGGGGGCAACTACACACACACACACACTCACATTCACGCATGCACAATTTTGCCCATCTCGAATCGCGCAAATTTTGGTCGCGAACGAGTTGTGTGTTGGCGGAGCAACCAGGCAAACGGGCGCGGGTTACTAGATGCGTGTGTGAAGGTGGGGGCTGTGATTTCTTTTATGTTTCTCACCGCTTTTTACATGGCCATTCAAACACAAGAAACGCATCAATTTCACCTTATAAATTCGTTTCCCTCCGGTCGCACGTTATCGCGATAGCACATCGAGTGGCCTAGCACGGGTTTATTGATTTCTTATCGGAACGAACTGTCTCTCCATGTGCCGTCTCGCTTTGCCATGCGTGCTGTCAGTGTTGTTGTTTATCTCGCGCGCGTCACATCACAGCAAGCGGAGTGAGAATGGAAGCTTAGCACGGTTGTTATCAATCCCGGTTTCGTCGACGTTTCGGACAGTACGGACAGCAAGGAAGGCAAAACAGCAAGGTAGAGATAACGGCACTGGAACCAACTTCCCAAACTCGCCGAGGGATGTGTGTGTGTGTGTGTGCGTCTCTGTGGTTGACCGTGCAATTCTGCTGCCAGCAGTCGTGTGTGATTCACGCACGGCTGATTCGTGGCATTCGGATTGAATGTGTGTGGGAGAGTGAAATATACAAACGTTTAGCTTGAGAGTTGCTTTCTGTTTTGCTGTGTCAAAATTAGCAAAATTCCCTCCAATAATATCCAAGGTTTTTTGGGTGCGGTTTTTGCGTGCGTGCATGTGTATGTGTGTGATTCGGTGTAATTTACATGGGCATTACCACTGTAAGTGCGCAAACAAGCAGCAGCAGCAGATTACGGCGATCGCTTCTGCGTTGTTCGTTTATGTCGCGCGCGTGTTGCGTTCCGGCTTCGGGGTCCGGTCGCATCCTCGCTGGAAGCTATCTTCTATCCCGAATACGCGCACACCCGTGTTGCACTGACGACGTCACTCTTCTTTTTGTGTTTGTTTTTTTTTGCAGCCCCTTTTGCACGATATATTAGGAAGAAAGAGCATTACACACAGTTTTTTGACCGAGTGCTATTACTACTGCGAACGGGAAATACTTCGAAAGTGCAAGCTTAAATGCATCTAGTGACGGTGCCTCGAACGCGTACCGAATGAACAGAAACATGAAACGGCAGCTGGAAAAGTTTAAAGAGGAACTCAAATCGAACCTCTCACGGTAAGTGTTGCGGAAAATCTAACCAAACTGTAATAAGCGATGCGATACGGTGCTGAACAAAACAACTGCAGCAACTGTCAAAGCAGAAGGCTGTCATTTGCACGTTTTTAATCATTATTTGAATGTTTGAGAGTTGTTTTCGGTATCCGTGGGAAGAAGAAATAATCGACAAAGATGTAAGAGAAATAAGCGTTGAAATAAAGACATCGTATCGTATCATTTACGACACTAGCTCAATGAAAAACCGAACCTCTTTGGAAGGAGTAATTGATAGGAATGACGTTTGGAATCCAGATGCATTGCTTGATGGTGAAGATATGATATAATTTTCATTAGATAAATCTGTATTTTTCGGATCTATTTTTAATGTTGTTCGCATCGCAAGTGCGCTTATTGTGTTCGGCACTGTTTTACAACCAGAGATCCAAACCACAAATCATGTCAATTGCAATCAAAGTAGGCTACGAAAACGGATTAGGTGAACAGTTTAGCCGCCAAATAAAAACAAAACGCCAAAGCTTTTGGTGAATTGGCTTGCTTTGGTGTATTACATGTTCGCGCCGTTCGCATACTAAACGGCTTTTACCTCATTTGAATCACAATTTAGCGAAACATCCGCACGGCACTGCTGTCATTTCCATTCAGCCAACAGCCAAATCGCCAAAGCTGGCCAGCGCTTGTTTCGGGGGTTTGAGCTCTTGTTTTTATTTCTCTCTCTCACTCTCTCTCTCTCTCTCTCTCTCTCTCTCTCTCTCTCTTTCTTTCTCTCTCTCTTTTGCTTCCCTCCGATACTTTCTTTGGCCACGACCGGAAAGGTCTCTCTGTGTCCATCAAAATGCAAATGAGGGCGTTTATCCACTTGGTGTGCGCGCAAAGAGGAGTGTATGGTTGCTTTCAATCAATTTGGTAGCGTCGTTGCTTGATCGTTCCGCGAAGTTAGTGCTGCGCCACGGTGTCCACTCGATTGGGGTTTGGAAAAATTTATCACTTCACGCATCATCATCATCATTATTGCGGTGGTGTGGGGTTGGGTGAATGACAGAAGCGAGGGGCGGGGAGCAATGTACGAGTATTGAACTTTTCACGGCCATCCTTCAGAGGGGGGGGTGGGGGGTGGAGATCATTTCCCAACCCTCTTGTGTACGGAAGAGGGTATATTTTGCCGCTGACGAGAGGTCAGCCCACTGACCGCGTGTGATGACCAGCTTGGGTTCACCGGTTCCCATCCGTTTAAAAATCATAAAACAACCACTAAAACGAGATGACCTCGCTTGTTGTGCGCGAACGGGGTGAACGTTTTATTGCCCACGGAAGACATCGCTGTTAAGATTTGCGTGTGTGCCGGGTTAGGTTGGACAGGGAGGTCCAACGATACCATTTCTCCGGTGCCGTGTGTCTTGCGGGATGGAATCGAAACAGCCAGAGGACACCACATTTGCAGGCCATATTTGTTTTGATTACCTCACACGGCAAGTTTGCCTTCTGGTGGTGGTGGTTACTTCGTTGAAAAAATCCCCCCCCCCCCCCCCCAATACGGTGGACCGGTGTGGAACTGGGCTGCTGATTGAAGTTATGTGATAATATGCGTGTCCAGCTTCCACCATCGCCACAGGCCCGCACATCCCGCGACGCCCAACGGTCGTATGATGCGATGTTGATGTTGTGGATGGGCAAGTTGTAACCTGTTGGTCCGTCCATGGTTGTGCACTGTCGCAACCTATGCAAGCGGGGCCCGGTTGTTGCACTGGTACGACACTGTTGGTTGGCCAGCAAACGGACCGGATTGAGGCCTGGACTTTGATTGAGCTGAAAGATGTCGACACCGAAGAAGATGCGTTAACAAGCGTATCATCAGTTGGGATGCGAATGCAAATATATTGCACCCTTGGGCACAATATTTACAGTACGTCACGAACGAAAGTGATCGTGCCTATTGATTCAGAAAAAATGTGATTTTACGCCTATTATCTTGTGTTTTTTTAAGTTTATCTTATTACAACTTTTTGTGACTCACCTGCAGCTGACAAATAAATTTCAAACAAAACCCGATGATAAGAGGCAAATAAATCTTTTCGAGGGTGTTTTGTCATCAAGGTAACAACATGATCGTTTTACCAAATAGATCACAGAATATCTCTATTAAATAATTTGTTGGATGCCAATTACTGGATACTTATTCTGGATTTTCTGGATCTCTCTATACGATAACTTTTACCAGTTACTGTCTACCGGACGTCGATGAGTGGGAAACCTTATGGCGATTGAATAATCTTCAAGACCTTAATCCGGGGTTTTACCTTGTCGTATGATAAGTAAAACTTCGCTCACCGGGTAGAGTTATGTGTCGGCTGAGTAGAAAATACTCATGCACTCGTGAGATTGAAAGTTCCTTTGAACGATTGAAGTTATTCTTTGGGTCCCAATCCCAATCTATTTGGTGATATCAAGTGAGAATTTTGGAAAAGAAACAAAAGGTTTTTGCAACCGGATATTTCGAACAGCAAAATCGTGTTTTGCTGTGCACTAAACACCACGGGACACCATCCGGGGTCCGGTGATGTCCCGAATCGATCCAGCCCGATGCGATGTGGGGTGGTAGTTACGGTACACAGATGGAAATCTTATCAGCTCCACAAGGGTGTGTGGAGTGTTTTGTTGGGTCCGTCCGATAAGCGACCATGACTCAAAACCTCCATGTTCGCCTGCTGAAACCCTGCGAACGTATGGCGCGTTGCTTCGGGTGCTTATGTGCGTTTGTTTGAGGAATGAAATGGCCTAGCGCCCATCGGAGGTGTTCGATTCGACGAGTCGTTTTCCAATAAATTCAATGGCATCCTTTTATCTCGACCCAATGTTCTTCCACCCAATCGGCGTGCTCTGAAGCTCGAGAAGCGCTATTCAAGTTTGCCTGACCAAACGCGATTACGCTTTATGGCTTCATGGAGATGGTCGTCTAGGCAAGTGGGTCTGCCACGCGATTACTCCACCTCACCACACAAATGGAGCACAACCATTTAATGTTGGATGCATGTTTCAAGCCTTTCGCTGGACACGAAAAATCAAACCACTATTAAAATCCATGCTAAAAGGAGGAGATCGAACTAGATCGCTCGCTTTTGTTGCCCAAAATGGCGCACTGTGTTGCTTGTAGTTGGAAGCGATGGAACGCGCGACGAACTCTCATGTGGCAGAAGCATTGGATCGTAAAACTTTCTCAATTCACTTTTGCTGATACGTTCGGTACGTGGTACCAATATTGTGTTGCTTCACAGAAGAAACCCCTCTAAAAGAAGGGAAGGTTTTCTATGCGAGAAATGGTTAAAATTGGCCAGTGTTCTCCCCCTGGAGGCATGTTCCAGATTGATCAGTCGCTTGCTCCAATTTTCTTGAAACATCTTAAACAAATGCACAAACATGCAAATGAGATATCCGCTACGAAGCGATGTTTTTGCTTTGAGATGTTGTCCGTTCCGTTCTACCTTTTTGGTACCCGAGAAGCGGGTTCGTTTCATGCCGGAAGAACACCCCGGATACGGGTTACATCCGTTTCGCTGTTTGTGGAAATATGTCCCGAGGGTGGGTTTTTTTTGGGTGCTTTTTTACTGGTTCTCTGCCTAGTGGGGAAGAGTTGTTTTGTGCCGTCGTTTAATTATTCCAAGGGAGGTTTCGTTCTTGTTAGGTCTGTTCTAAAATATCACCTCATTAGACGACTTTGTCAGCTCGATACAAAGAGAATGTTCCAACGTTAACTATTCGGAAGGCTACACCGTCCTATTAATAGATGAATTTAAAGCACAAAAATGGTAAGAAACAAAGCAAATCGCGGTCTGCATGTTCTTTATGATCGACTGGAACACATGAGCGTACTTTAATAATGTTTCATTTGCGATATTATTAGAACACAGAAAACCCTCATCTCGGTGGTGTGAACGAGTTGTCTGTCTCGGTTCTGTTCTGCCTGATTGCATCCGTAGCTGGAAGTATTTCGGCGTCAGAAGGTCTCTCTCTCTCTCTCGCTTTCTTTGCTTTTCTTCGCCCAGACATTCGGTGACATGGAATGTGACGATACCCAGTCGGATTACTGTCATTTGCGCTTTGCCAGGAACGGCGGTACCCCTAGGCACGACTGTCTAGCCCGAAGTGATTTATTTAAAATCAACTCACATTACTATTATTTATGCTTGATGTTTTGCTCGCTACTTACTGCTAGGTAACATCGCAGAGAACGGGTAGCAAACGCATCCGTAAAGTTGGATACTGTCAAGGGGTTTGTGGGACATTTTGTGGACGGTGCGACATCCACTGTATGGGAAGCGCTGGAGAAGAATTTGCCGCATACAAAAGGCATCACAGGCATTGGGTCGGTATGAAAATAACTCGATAGAAATCTCTTGCATTTATGCGAACGGGCGCGCGCGTTTCGCGAATGATGGTTTGAACCTCCGCCAGAAAAGGTCGCCACCGGCTGACGTGGGTTGCCGAGACCTTTCCTGCTGTGCGAGGTGAACTGAAGAGAATGCACATAGAGGATTAGTCACGAACCGGAAGCTCCGGTTTTGGTCTGATGACGGGTGATGTCGCCCAGCGAATGGTGACGGGGGCAATGATGGTTTCTGCACTTTTGTCTTTTGTGACGCTAAATGGGACGGGGTGACACTACCAAAACTATGGCGAAAAGAGACGATAGACGGTGAAGGTGGCTATGACCCATCGGGGATGGAAGGAAGTGCAGTGTGATGAGACCCCGAGTCTCCTGAGTTAACTTTCATTTTCATTATTTTGGTGTGTGAATTTGTCAACTGGCAAAACTTTGTCGTGCGACGGTGTCTGAACCGGAATTGCCCGACGATTCATTTCAAAGGGGCTTTCCAGATTAAGTTATTTAAATCGTTTGCTGACGGCATAAAGGCAGAAATGTATCGTGCACATTACGCCAACACATACCAAAATTGTTCGATTTTGAAGATGAGATTCGTTTCGGGTTTTGGAGATTCGGTATCTCGAGTTGATCACACATTGTTGCCGCTCCGTTGGAGATCTTTGCTCTCAATATATATTCAAGCATTTTGCGCTCACTCAAGATACATATAAATGAAGCAGCTTCATTAATCATTTCGATTGGAGGGATTTTATTTAATTATCGCGTCCACGTTTTGCGGTCTTTGTTGCTGCTGCGTTTGCAAAAACTCGCCACCAAGATTAATGGGCTATTTTTAGGGCCTTTCGTTCAGCGCACCATTGTGAACATCCCTGGGGCATGTAATTGGCGAACGGTGGAAGTATGGGACGGTGGTCCCTAAACAACCTCATTTACGCTGCAGTTTGTGTTCTTGGTTGAAGTTGGAACGGACGGATAGGACTCCTCAATCGGACCCGGGACTGCGTCAAACATCGCACAGTTTTTGGGCACCATGCCAGCTAGGCCAGGCACAATTCAACACAATTCATTCCAACCGAATAAACCAACGCACCCTATTTCTTGCTGGCACACGGCTACTCCCCAATCCACTGACCAATTCTTCCGGAACGGATTTTATAGGTCGACATTACGGAGGGAGGGAGGGGTGGGTCCTGTATATGCGAGAAACACCCAGCCGCTGCCCTACATTAGCAGACATCAGATGGCCGATGGTGTCACATTCACGCTCAGTGTGTTACGCTGTGTTCTTTGGGTCACTTTTTGGTTCTTTGTAGAGCAACACATCAGCCTCAATGTTTGCCCAATTAGTTAAATTAGTTCCTCATTTACGTTTGGACCGATCGATCGATGTCCGGTGTACCGGTGCTACGAGCAATTTGATATGAAAGCCGGTGAAACTGAGGGATGAAATTGCTCCAAATCCTATGTTCACTTTCCTGGGACGCTGGGATGGGACGCTTAGTGTTTGTGCATTTGGGAATCGCTTAATGTCTGAAAGCACAGATTCGTTGATTGGTCACATCTTTGCTGAAGTTACTGCTCAGTATTCTGAACTCTCAAGGCCAGAGTTCTGATATATTTTATTGTGGATGAAAAGGTTTTTCAATATGTCTGCTATCACCAAGGTTTTTGTGGATTTGATCGCTTCATTAAGTTAAGTCGTTAAACATTCGGGAATACTGACTTAACTTTACACAATACTCTTTAGACGACTCTAACATTTCATTGATATCGTCGGTCTGATTTCCTTGGTTCCAACAAGACGAATAAGAGCCTCTTCTTCCTGAGTTATTCTACTTTAATTTCTTTGACTTTCACGTATTCTTATTCACTTCCTGCATCTTAGACATCTTTTCTTCCAATTTTTTCTCCTTTTGCCTTTCTGTTTTGTACAACTTTAGAAACAATTACAGTAAGTGTGCAATCATTTAAGCGAACTCTCCTTTAAATGCAAACAAAATCAAAAAAAAAGAAAAGCCAAGAAAAGGTGTAAAACTGGAAATGTTCATATTCACACCCTTCCGTTGTTGATTTGCGCTTGATTATTTCATTGACCTTTTTTTTTGCCTCTTCGGATAGACCAAGATTATTACTGTGTGTTGCAGCAAAACCAAATGATATTTATGTAATCGCGATGATGATGTTGATGGCAAGCAACAAAATGGAAAGTTTTTCCAATAATGTACACACAGCCGCAGACATCACCACAGACTGAACGATATCATATTCGGTTCGGTTTTTGGTTTGGGGGAAGAAAACAAAATGTGACGAAAGATCTTTCTGCGCGGTTTGCTGCTGCTGCTGCTGCAACTGTTGGTGTAGAGTGTATCTTACCGTCTCGCTAATAATTGCATGAATGTACCAATCGCTAGCGATATTGGTGCCTTTTTTTTCCTCCTTTTGCGGAAGTAAGTCTCACCCAACAGACAGACAGAGCAAAGGGGTGCAATGGAAAAAAACAACTTCCCGCTCCCCCCCCCCCCCCCCCCCCCCCCCCCCCCCCCCCCCCCCCCGGTCCCACCCACCCAGCAATAGATCAATGATCTTCTTCGATATGCACAACATTCAGATTGGGCAGACGAAAGGTGAATTAGTGTAGAAAGGAAGGAAGAACGAACGCACGGGCAAACAACCCCAACATTATCGCTTCCTCGACCGGAAAGCTCGATCGCGATCGCGCCCAGGCGCAATCGATGTTGTGTTTTCTTTCTTTCTTTCTTTTTTTCTTTCTTTCTTTTTTAAAGCTTAATGCCGGCTTGCAATGTTGTTACATATTTCTGTAAACGCGCCCCACTCCCGGCGGGTCTCTTAACAGCTGTTTCGCCGAATTGCCGAGACGGTCTGCTCGATGCGGATGAACGCAAAAAGCCACCGCCAGCTCGAGACGAGACGGTATCGTCTTTCGCTTTTTTTTTCCCTTTCGGTTCCGTTTCGTTTAGCCGATGCTTCGCTCGATTTGATCAGATGGTAAAGTGAGGATGAAGTCTTTATACCCGGGTAGGGTGATGGTGGTGTCGATTTGATTCCTCCTCTTCAGGGAAAATCTAAAATCGGTTGGGAAGGAATGTTATGCTGCGCGCTTCTTTGCTCGCTAGCTTTCCTTTCCCTGTGCTCAGGTACGATGTTTCGATTGATCGTACCTTCCTTATGCTGCGCGTTCGCAAATTCACGACTTTGGTGTGCTGCACCTAATCGAGAGTTTTCCCAGCCACTGATGTAATCCACGATGGAAAAAAAAAACGGCGACCAGCTGCTCATGCTCCAGTTGGGCTTTTTATTTGTCTAATCGGTGCTTGTTCCCGTCGGAAAAATCCAATCTTGTTCTCTTCAGCGTTCGTTGCGCCAGTTTCCTTAATGGTGTGCAGGCCAATGCAACACACCCGGTTCACAACCGTGTGTGTGTGTGTGCGTGTTTTGCCACTCGCAACAAGAGAAACAAACACTGGCCTGGTTTGGGGCTAAGTATTTCTGCTTTTCTTCGTCTGTTTCCGATTTAATAACGCACTTCCTTCCCCAAAAAAAGGGAGCCCGTGGGAGCCGTGGCCATGGGGGTGTGTTGCATCCATCCCTCCCAGCCCTGCTGAAAGGGGGGATGTATGCGCATATGGGTGAATCGTGTGATGCGCGATCAGTGCAAGATCAGTCCACCACACCACGTGTGTGTATGTGTGTGTGTGTGCGTGATGGGTTTTGCTGTGTCGATTGCTGGTT
>STHB01034240.1:0-20482 GCA_018908115.1 Anopheles rivulorum
GTGACTTAATGTAATAGATAATTTAGTCTTATGAGTGATGAATTATTATCATTTCATTTAGAAGCGCGCGCGCGCCCGGGTGCGTGTTTGCGTCCGGATTCAAAGGAGGCACACGGCAGGTTTGGAATCACCTCTCTCTGTGTATGTGTGTGTATGTGGCCACGGCATCTTTGGCATGCCCGAGTTTACCATGCCATGCCAGGCACTCAAGCGAGGCGCACACGAAAGACGCGCTGCCGATTGTCCCTTAATGGGGATGGTTTGTTAGTTTTAATTTTTCAATTTACCTTGATAGTGCAGTGTTTGTGCGTGTGTGTTTGCATGCATGCTTTTTCCCATTTCGCGAAACCATTAATATTGATTTATTTTCCTCTCATCATGAGTTAAGAAAAGGAAAAACACACACACACTGATAAATATGTATTTTAAGTAGTACAAGTCCACCAGGCAAAGGCTTTACTGTTGATGCATTAATGCAACTGTTTACATTTACAGCAAACTGTGTTGCTCATTACCAAGCAACTTCAGCTCAAGGTGTACAACCACAATTACTATCCATCGGCAAAGTAATCCTAATCCCTTGTGGTCTTTATTACTATTTTTTTTTTTTTTGCTGAGAAACATTCTAATGCAACCATCCAGCAGCACACACACGAGCAGCTGAATTGTCTTCGGTGGTTGGGTAAGAACAAGCTGCTTAACTGCATGGCAGCAAAATTAATCGCAAGCAAGACGTGTTTGCGCGACTTGGTCCTGCCAATAAAGACGTCAACCGGCTGATCAAATCCGGTTCACCGAGAAGCAATGGCAGAGCGTTTGTGATCCGACACCACCATGGCAAATGATTTCTTACCATTTGGAGGCAGAAACTGCATCGCACCTTTTGGAACTGTTTGGAGATTAGCGAACCGACCATTATGCGAGACATTATGGCTTAAAACTGGCTGGTCCTAACCAACATTTTGCACGTGACCATGCTTCCCTGGCCTGACACACAGAGTAATCTCTTACAGCCGTGCTAAAGACGGGACCTTAGGAGGTACACGGTGCAATGTGTTGTAGCTCCGTCATATAGGATTAGATGGCTGCTCAGGAGCAGCATTAAAGGTATGTAAGAGTGAAGAACGAAAAATATACAAAAAAATACGGCACCATTACCTACCACGTTGCAAATTTTGCTGCAAATGGGTTCTTTTCTGCTGAAAGTTACTTCATCATTGCATTCTTACCGAAGAATTACCGAGAATTCTATATGCCTTTATTGATGTTTTGTTAATAGTGGCTTTAAACAATTTTAAATCGATTTTTTGTTTGTATTTGTACGATGGATTACTATCAGTGGTCGGCAAATTTAGTTAGCTGAAAATATTGATTTAGTTTTGAAAAGGTGAATAGTAATGATTCGTTCTTAAACATAAGTTATATGCAGCGAATTTAATCGTATTGAACTACGTATGTGAGAGCAATATTCCACTAATTTCTCCATAAATATAATTTACTACTTTTTACAAAATTATTAAACACTGAAATTCATTTCTAAACATATTTTGTCTTATTTTCTTGTTTTTTATCTCTTTCGCGAAACTATTTGTACAATATTTTCCAAAACTTTGCACATAGGCTTCGAATGGCCTTCACTTGTCGATTTTGGATGCGATTTAAGGATAACAAAAATACTTTTATCATTTTTTATCCAAAATTTAGACACTTGTGATTAACCGAGCATGTCCGGAATAAGGCAAAATGAAAGGAGGAAATGCCTTGGGAATATTTTCCTTTATTCTGCACAAATGAAGCTGACAATACAGTGAAAAACCGTCCTAATGTCATTCAGGCAATTTCAGTATTCAGATTGATCAGCATGTGTTTACAATTTCCCAATATATTGCTCGAAAATATCTGACAACAGAGGGCGAAGTGCACGATCTACCAACTTTTGAACTGTTCTTAGCTTAATTAGCTCCTAGCTCAAAGAGTAATTCTTCACAAGGTTGTTTTCAGTTTTATCTTGTTGGCTATCGATGTCTTTAAAAGATTATTAACTCTCTGCCGAATTGTCATAGACAATAAACAAATACACTTAAGAAATTAAGCATCAATTTGATCTTACAACTAAGATTCGTGTCAACAAAGATTGTTTTACAAGGCTTTTCATGTCTTTCCTTCGTATGTTACCAAACAGTATGGCACAAATGTAAATTTTCTCTCCATATTTCCCTATAGTTTCCCTCGTTAACTTCAGCAATGTGTTCAATAAACAATGTTTGACTAACAACCACAAAGAAAGTGCCAAAGAGTCACTAAGATTGCCAACCACTGGAATGAAATATTCCAAAACAATAGATCCATCAACCACCACCGGGAAAAAAATGTTTAACCCTTAAAACTGTAAGCGATTGCAATAACCAGCACCAGTTAAATCTAACCCCGGTACCCCGGTAGTTTTGGACCTTTGTTTGTTTTTTGTTTTTGGCATCCCTTGAAGGGTAGGGTGGCAAAAATTATAACTCATTCACAAGTCAACTGTGCCCATTGCCTCCGTGTTGTGGTTGTGATGAAAGTTAACAGCACCGATAACGAAACAACACACACCAAGAAACTGGCTCTGTGTGTGTGTGTGTGTCCATTTTCCGGCATCCGTGCAAGATGCGAATGAGATGTTCCTGTTTCATTTACCGACCGACTCAACCCCATTGCGACGACGACGTTGACGGGTGGGTTATGGTAACGTTGCGTCAAACCGTACGGAACGGCTAATCTTCTAATTGAAACAAACGAACCTTACAATTTTTATGCCGTCCGCTTACACAGGCTCCGGCCACAGTGATGTCCTGTTGTGTGTGTGTGTGTGTGTATGTTACCGGAACTACGCTACCTGCCTAATACCTTTCCCTTTTGGTGGGAAGGGTGATTCTCGTACACACGCTGATATTCGGACCGATCTCTGCTGATAGTGTGGAGTGGAAACGTAGTGTCTCTGGTCTAGTTTTCCTTCTTTTTCTTCTTCTTCTTTTTGCCTCCCTCCTTCTACTCCCAACATCCTCCTTCATACAAAACAGAGGGAAGCATCAGCTTAATGATAGGTTTCGGCACAAAACAGCTCTATTCCGACCGAGATAGGGTGAACGTATAGTTCCTGGCGAACCAAGACACAAGTACCACTTTCCAAGTCCTTTTAAATGCACAATCCGAACGTAATCAAATAGAATCACACCAGCCTCTGTGTGTGTTTGTGTGTCGGTCACTCATGCAAAGGGAACTCGTTGTTCGTAACGCGCCTAACCGTAAGGGCGAGTTTGACTTTAGCGGGCAGAGTAGAGCAAGGAAAGAAAACACACACAACAACTAAAAACAAAACACAATAATAACAAGAAGGAATGGAAAATCAACCCAACAACAATCAAAAAACAAAAAGAAAAGGAAAAAAGAAAAGGAAAAGCAAAAAACAACAAACCATCGCCTGATTAGTTCGGAGTTAAATTCTATGATTAGTGCATGCATGTGTCAATTCCATCCGACAGTCAGGCAGGCAGGCAGGCACGGCCCATCCAGTGCCGGTGGTTGCAGTTCGGGTCTATCAACCCTGGCAAGGGGGAATAAAGAATGTTGCAGGCGTTCGACGAGTCGAGGTTCCCGACGAAGACTGATGGGCTTTTTCGGGTTCCCTCTTCACCTCTTCACGTCCCTTTCACGCGGATCGGATCCGGATCGTCATCAACAGATCGTCGGTCCAGGCCGAAAGGCCCACGGCAAGAGGTCCTGCGCGTCTGGCAAAGAGGGGTTCATCTCCTAAAAACAAAAAAAAAAAAAACAAGGAAACAAAACGAAAAGAATGGTGGACCTTCGCTCGGGTTGTCGCTGGTGAATGATGAGAATTAACACCGTGCGCGGGTTAGCGCGCCGTTATCGTGTAAAACTGAAGCAGGCCAAACAAATCGTAACTAACTAAAAATAAAAAAAACACACACGCACACCCAAATGCCTTTTCGAGATGTATCTCCGAGTGGAGTGTGTGTGTTTCTGGGTTTTTTTGTTTGGTGTCAAATGTTTTCTACCCATTCGAGTTCCTTTTTTTTTCTTCTTCTGGTTCGTATTTTTTTCGTTTCGTGTGCCATCATCCGCGCCACTATCATTCGATCGGCCGTACCCGAACAACAACACGGAGAAGAAAAAAATCAACTAATTTTGCCATTTGAAAATCACCATGAAATCGTACTTCACAGGGTGCACCACAATGGTGTGTGAGAATATCAAAAACCCGAAAAAGGGAACGAAAGTCCCCTCTCGCGTGGCCGAATCCGCATTTCCCATCGGGAGTTGCCCGATGCGTGCTGTTCTGCAACGAGCGCGCACTTCGAGGTGTTCCGTGTTGATCGGAATTTTAACTACTTTTGCACATTATGGTTAAAAGATTAGAATCACAATCAACCGGTACTTGGGTCGCCGACGGGTTTTCCAGCGCGCACCCGTGCGTGTGTGTGTGTTGTTTTTCCACCCTGCTCTGCTAGGGGACAGTTTTCTCCCCGACAGCGGACCGTGTGATAAAATGGTTGCTTTTAGGATGGATAATCGCTATTAAAATTTAATTCCTACGTCAAGCTGAATGCAAATCTACTCGCCGCTCGCCGGGCCTGCCAGTTGCAGTGCTGAGGCCTGTTGTGTGGAAAGGTGATCGAACATTCGAACACAATGTGTCGGCGGTTGGTTTAGCTTTTTGACACTTTGACGAGGTGCGGGATTTGACCGGGAAGCGCAATTATACGAGCCGTTTAATTCAAGGTGACCGCTGTTTGTTTTCCGCGCACGGTGATGGGCAATTTGCCATTGCGGATGGGTTTTTTTTTCTATTTTTTTGTGTGCAATCGATGCAATGATTTGAAATAGCCTTAATGCTTAATTAAGGATCGTTGGATACTCATTTTAATTATGGATTAAATAAATTGTTTTACCATTCTTTGTAGATCACGTCACAGAATCCTAAAATAAAGATCACATTTATTAGGTAACTCGAAGGAAAAAGATCTCAAACATCTTAAATATTATAATAATTATAAAGAAAATTTAATAAGAATGTGCGGAATAAGAGAAACTTGGAAAATAAGTCGAATTGGTCTAAAGTAATTAAAAAATCCAGGGTTTTGAAAAAATACTTTCAAAATGTGATACTATACTAACTACTAAGTCTGCTCTTGGACAAGCCTTATTTGGAATCCTTTAATTACTTACAAAATGGCGGAGTCTTACATACTTTTACAGCGATTATTGCCATAACGCTAGTTCTGAAAACAAATGTTAGAAATTAAAAAGAAAAGGCTGTTAAACAACCATAAATGTGGAGTTTTCGATAAGAAATGTCTTAGTACTCCCCTGGTTGCTAGTACAAATGTTTGTCAGGACATTGGTAATTTGTTCCTTTTATATCACAATTTTCTTTGGACAGTAAGCAAAGTAAAAATATACTTTTACAGTGGATCTCCGTTTATTCGGGTACTTTCTATCCGGCTGTCCTATTATCCGTGCTATTCAGAAATGACAGCTCCATATCGTATTCTGTCATATTTTTTTTGTATGTATGCGTTTATACCCGGATTGTGCTTTCTAATGCACAGGACATCGTACAATCGAACAAACTTTTTATTTATAACTATTAAACCAACAGTTGCACGATCCTTATAAAACGCTTTAAATGCAATAAAAACATTTAAGTGCATTGGAGTTAGCAATAATAACATCCACAATGACAAATTAGAGTTTTTAGCATTTTTTAGCAGAAAATGACGGACTTCTTTTCAAATAGCTAATAACTACATGTCTGGAATAAAGTTATGTTGCTTTTGATATATACGCCCAGACCATAACATTGTCCAGAATAAACCTTGTATCCGTCTTGTTCGATTATCGGGCCACCATTAAATCCCGACATGCCCGGATAATCGATGCTCCACTGGAATTCCTTTTTGTTAGCTTATCTCCACTGTATTTTCTAACTTAAATGAATGCTGCTGTGAGCAAAGTAGTTTCCCAGTTCATTCCCCAAAATCAAATGCTCGTTCGCATTCGCTTTACGCTCAGAGCAGCATACTCTGTACTGCAACTTCCAGACATGTTGTGTAGAAAACGATTTTTTTAAATCGCAAAACCACCTTGCAGACACACCAAGTGAGCAAAACCACATGAATGTGAATTAAATTCCCACTCATCAAACTGCACACGGCCGACTGCACATCGGTTCTACCGTTGTGGTACGTTTGCAGTTACGGAACCTGAAACGCGGAAAACTCACGGAGCGGAAGTGCATGATTAATGGGAAATCAAAAACTCAACCAAATTCCCGGAGAACCAAATTGGGAGGAGGAGGATGTACTATAGTGTTCCCTTGGTTGCACCGTAAAATAATAATCGTGCAAGGGGAAAAACCACAGACAGGCGAAAATTTGTGTTTCCTTCGAAAATGAGAGTGCAAATTAGAGTGTTCTTTAACAAAGCCACAGAAAAAAAGAAAGAAAAAACGAAAAAGAATTACCTCCAAACATTATCCTTCATCGAGAGTTTTAAGGCTCGAAAGCTTTTGAGAATCAACTGAAGGCAAATGATGCGATTGGGCATGATCCTCGAAGAAAGTGCATTCCGGGATTAGTACGGTTCGCTGTCTGTGTGCTTGTTTGCGGTCTGTCTCACCCAAGGATATTCAAACGGTTTGATGATCATGTTGGGCTTTTGTTTTTGATCATCTTGCATGCGCGCGCACACGTGTGTGTGTGTGTGCGGTTTTTTGGTTAAAGAAGAAGAAATAAAACACGAAAAAAAGAAAAAAGGCACATTAAATAGTTGGGAAACGCTGTGGAAAATAATAACATTCTAATAACTGTGAAAACAGCGGGCAAGCGTTGAATTTGACTGGTTTTTCGGTTCCTGCCCCGTTAAATGCATCCAACCCTCAAAAATAAAAAAAAGCAAAAGAAAGAAACTTTAAATTGCGGCCAGCAGGAATCGGTTTGATGCCACGCCAGGCTGTTGACGTGAACCGATCGTACGTGCGCGGTTCTTGCGGTTATCGAAACGCATTGTTGGCAACCCCGTAGTGGAACGAGCGAAGCACCGAAAACCCGTGTATTTAAAACTGAAACCAGTAACAAGTTTGACACTAGAAATTAAGGAATACCTCCCGCCACGGTTTCTGTGCGAGTGTGTGTGAGTTGCTTTGACCTGAACCTGGAGGAAAATGAAAAGAAAAGCATAACTAAAAATGATGGATAATTATAGGTGATCAAGTGCTGAGCAGAAGACGAAACCATTCTGCTGAGCTGTTCTTAAGGCGGATTGGGTGAGGAAGGGAGATGAGGGGATGGAGGGGGGGGGAGGAGGGTGGCATTGGAATAGGTACAGAACTGTTACATCCAATGCATCAGACCAGTCGGCCGAGTCGGATAAGAAACTGTTTGGCACCCCTGAACACCGAAGAGCACCACACACATACTCATTATGTCTGGCCACAAATCGAGACTTTGAGCAGTCGCTCTTCACCGTAAACCAAATCCAAAAAAAAGCCAGCATACTCAACACCATCCAGGACCCACAACATAACACAAAAAAGAAACAAACCAAAGCATCGTACCCAAAAAAGGGGAGAGATAGAACCACAGAAGGAAGGCAAAAAAAAACAACGATGCACAGAGTTGGATAATTGTCCGAAAGTGGGCTGCTTTGTGGGTCGAGGATCAGCTTGTGGGTCGTACGGGCGGCGTTTTTTTTCCTTCCTTTGCTTCTTACTGTTGCCGTTTAGCTCACCATCTTTAAATGGTTTTTTGGTTTTGCCCGTTGGCAGCCACACGGTCCACACGTTTGCCTGCCATCGATCCATCGGTCCAAAACAACCATTTTGCTGCATTTAATTTCAACGGCACAGGGCCGGACCGGGCCGAACGAAGGAACCACAATGTCTGGGTCGGCGAAGAAAACCCTACCCTACCACCCCGGATACCAGGGCACACCACGACAGCATCGGGTGAGGATTTTCGCCAAACAAAATCGTTGTGCGCCACCTTCGATATCCTTACGTTCGCCTTGCCTTGGGTCAAATTGTTAATCGCAACGGCATCCACCACGGGAGAACCAGGGTTGAGGGGAGTTTTTTTTCTCCTCTCTCGGCCGTTCTGTTGCTTCCTGTTACTTGTGGATATCAACAACAACAAAAAAAGCTTGCCTCGCACAAAAACCGTCTGTGTGTCGGTGGTTCCGCCCCGTTTGCTGTGCTGGACTAGTGATTATGAATTTATCGGCCAAACCCCCCGAAACGAGTAAAACAAAAAACACACACAACCAGCCAGCAAGCGCCAATTATTGCACACGCTATTTATGCTAGAGTTTGCAGGATGGCCAGTGCCGCTCAACCTAACGCGCTGACTGGTTGAAGCGAATCCGTCCCCAAAAGCGAAGCCACTTGCCGAGCGAGCCTGGCTGCTGTCCCGAAATGCTTGGAATGTTTCCCCCCCAAGCCGATGGTCGCTGCATCCTTATGGCTTCGCTTTCGGACAGGTTCTAATCAAAAAGCTGCGCGATCTGAAGTAAAGGCAGAATGGTAACGACTGATCAGGCACGGTGCACGAATAATATGACCGAATGCCCCGAAGGAACTCTGGCGTGGCGCACATTTTGCGTCAATCTCTCGTCCAGTGCAAGCTTTTCCTTGGAAAAACGGTTTTTTGTATCCTTTTCTTTTATGGTGGTGCTCCCAGGGCAAGGGGTCGAAGGGTTGGGGCGGTAGAATCAACATGGACTGTATGTAGGAATAGGCCATTCCCTTGTGGGCAAATCGTCGTCCTCATCGACTTCATTTTCTAGTGCAATTCCCCCCCTTTTATCTTCTTATCTTATCCGTGGATGGGAAGTTGGGGAGAGGGAGAGGAGGGAGGAGGGGAGGGAAATTTGTTATGGCAGAAAATTGCGTCCCCCACCTAGTCCTCAGGCCAAACGCATGTGCTTGTGGACGGTCGAACGTAAAATATAGGATAATTTCTGGTCCCACAGTCATCGTTTGTGATTGGGCTTTTCTGTCAGCTCAATTCGCCGGGACGGTTGCTGACGCTCCCAAAGGTGGACAACCGTCGCCATTCGGCGGAATCAACGAAATGGCTTAACTGCATCCATAATGATCTGCATTCTGGGCAATCAAATGCCATTCTTTATTGCATCTTAAGAGCTTTCCCGAAGGATTCGAGACCTAGGTGATTGTGCCAGGGGCCTTTCTCCCACCACATGTGTGTGTGTGTGTGCTGCTGCTGCTGAATCAATTGGTGAAATTACGTACATCGAAGCGAACACATCACCAACGGAACGTGAGCTACACAGCACGAGAATCAAACGCTCCGTCCCGGTATTGGCCGGTGGTATGTGGATGTGGAAAGCGCAACCAAAGGTCAAACTATTTTGTGCCTTCTCAGCGAATCAATGTAAAAACATCATCCCCGGGGCGGACGAGTCGAGCGATTCCCGAATGTGCAAAAATATCCATAAATCACGCACGGTTCCACGGTCTCCTGCCGAGAGCAACCGATAAAGTTTCGCCTCACCATAGCTCCATAGCGCCACGAAATCAATTTATCTGTGTGATGCGCGAGCGCCCATACGTTTTTTCTTTAAAGCATTTCTTCGCCCCGAGCACCGTTTCTTCTTCGTCGTGCTGTTGGGTTAGTAAGTGGGTTAGTTCTAATTGAAAGAATCCATTCCGCGTTTTCCCTCCGGAGGTTTCGGAAACTAGTTCACCAGCTAGACGGACACACTTGCCCGGTCTGGAGGAAGTAATAAACATTGTTCGCCGATCGCCGAAAAGCTTACATCAGCAAACGGATTCAAACCAAACCGAAAACGATTCCGGCACAGAATGGGGGGGTTTTTTGATGGCCATTTCATATAGATCGTACGATGTGGGTGGTGTGCGGATGCGTGTTATTGCTTTTGCGCAACAGTTGGCGGATGGAACGTGTTTCGGGCGGGGCGCAACGTTTGAATGTTTGAATAATATCATGCGAAATGGATTGCAATGGAAAATAAATACACTTGCTGAAGGCAGCCGAAAGATGGTGGGTACGATGATTATTTGGACACCAGCCAAAGTTGGTTAGATTTAGCGGTGGATAAACTTTTGCAGTCTAAGTGCATCTTGCCACTTTTGCATTTTGCGGTTTTGGGGTAAATAATCGATTGCTGGGAGATTGAAGGAAAAGAGTCTTAAAAAGATATAAGATTTATTAGCAAATGGGCTTTAGATTTAGAAGGCACACAACATCTAATATAGATGTGTGAAATCTATGTCAAAAACAAGTCGAGTAAGTATTGGGGAATGCTTTATGGAACTCGTCTAAATAAATGGAGGTATTTGACAGTATTATTTCAGAATTTTAATGGCTTTTCGAACCTGTCTGCATTAGTCCTTTCAGGCTCAAAAATATTGGAGAAGGTCCTCCGATCGGTCTCAAGTAATGAAACACAAATACTGAGGGAGTTGTCAGTCTTCGATCTCCTCTAGATAATGGAAGTGCTCTGATAACACCAAAAGAGCGCCTTCTTCTTAAGACTCCGGGAGACTATATCATTGTTTGACCATATCCTAAATCTCCGTAAATCTTGCAGGTAATCTTCAAACTTGAAATTAAAATTGGAAATCAAACTTAAACTCAAACGTGTGGAGCATGTTTGCATCAAGCATGTGGAGGACGTAAAGTACGCCAGCCATTACCATCAAGAAGATCACGTCATCCTGAAAGATCAACCATACTTTCTTCGTGGCAATATCTGGTCAGATGTGAAAGACCTCAATTGACTTTCGAATTATAAATACTGGAGAAACGGTCAGGTCACTTTGCTAACGATCTTCATCTTCAACTTCTGCTACACTTTAAGATCATCATCTGTAGTCAGTGATGATAGTAACTTAGATTCTTTGGAATGCTCTGGTCTTTTTTCCAGAAGCTAGAGAGTGTGATTGTTAAATTGGCTGTATTTCATTAACGAATTTATAGCTCCTCAGTTCGAGCTACTCCCTAAAGGGCAATTCCTTAACGCTTATAAAATGTTATCAGCGTTAGAATAAGATAGTTTCAATGACCGCTCAATTTGTGTAATGCGCACGTCTTTGAAAGTTTCTTCAAAGTTGCACCCAACAGACACACAAAACCGTCGCAAGTCGTCCAACAAGTCTGCCTTCTCCGTTGCGTCGTCATCACTATCGACGACCCAACTAATTACAATCATGAAGGTAATAAAACATAAACCACCTCAACAGCTCAGCAGCAATTCAGCATTGACAGTTGTTTTCGTGCAGTTTACAAACATTTAGTCCCGGTTAAATTTTATAGCCTCATAAAACCGAAGCCCACCATCGTGGCAGCATCCCTTTTTGCGGAGAGAACCAAATCCATCCGAGAGCGTTCGTGCTCGAACTCAGCAACGGAGCCAGCCATCATCCCTCCAGCCGTGTTGGTACTGTGTTGTGGAAGGTTTAGCTTATTCGTCGCTTTTATTGTGCCGCGTGAATATCTGTACCGAGCCACCGAAAATACAGCATCCTTGTACGGTTCCCGTCCTACGCAGGACGAAACACGCCAAAAAGGCGAACGGGAAGACAGAGGAAAAAAAAAAACGAACCAAAATCGACAGCGACCGTTCATTTCCTGTGGATAAGTGACATTTCCCAGGCAATCTCCGCTTTCGGTCGGTCGCGCTGGCCGTTTCTATTTCAAAACCCGGGAAACCCGGGACTGTGGCGCGTTTGGGATATAGGGACAACCAAGCGTAGGGATTTGTAACCATTTCGTTTATCGATCTAAATCCTCGATGAATGACAAAAAGGCGAAGGATATTGACAGAAAAGGACACCGAAATTCCAAAGATCCAGCCAGTGTCCATCCTCTTTTCCAGGGTTGCGATCACGGTGCTCGGCAGCTTGGTGGCCATGTGTGCCAGTGCTTCTCGGTTCAATTGTACCGTCGTTTGCCTTTTCCTTTCTCTCACTCTCTTCATGGTTTTTGGTGATTATGCCCTCGGTCGCTGGATGCTTTCCCTTCGGGTCACTACTACCACCATCATCACCACCCCGCGGCTTTTCCTCGCGCGTTGAGATGGGTGTTTTTGTAACAAAATTGTTGTATTTTTTGTTCCCTACTGCTGCGCGTACTTTCACTCTCTCTCTCTCTCTCCCTCTCTCTCTGTCTTTTCACGAGTGTGTATTAAACATTTAATGAAACAAATGTTTCCCATACGGTGTCCTGGCAAGCGGTCCTTTTTTTTCCTCTACCCCTCCCATTCCCATTGCCCTCCCATCCGTGCCCGACCCGCATCCTGCAGCGATCGAAAACCATCGGAAACGATGGCCCGAATATGAAGGATGGTGCTGCTGCTGCTGATGGTGGCTTTTTCCCAAAAACGAGAGCATCAGGAGGAAATGTGCGTTGGGAACTTTATAAACAACAACAAAAAAAAAAAGCCAGGGAAAACAAAGTGAAAGAAGCAAGCGAAGGGTTTTTTTTTCTTTCTCCTTAGTCTCGGTCTATTCTTGTGCACCGTTTGACTGCGTTGACATCGGTCCGGACGGGGACCTGATCGGTTCGGTTTATACCATTTTACATGGCTCAAACCGTGGCCATTTTGAGAGGATTTGTATATTTTTTTTTCGGGCAGTTCGGGCCCGTACCAAAAGTCCGGGGGTTTTACAATAATCCCAAACCGTGTGTGTGTGTGAGAGCACCCTGACCCACCCGGTTTTGGGAATGAATAGATTTCAATCAAACGATACCGAAAGTCAAAAAATGGATTTCTGATCCTTGGAAATGATGGAATGGATGCGCTTGTTGTGGTACGCAACAATGGCGTACCGAGCAGCTGCAGGTGCAACTGCAGCAAAAGATGCTCACGCGGCAATCGAGAACCCCGTGGGAGGATCGTGACCGGGGGTGGATGGGGAAGGGTGGGAACGAAGGTTGATGCATCGATGGGATTATCTCGTTGACTTTCACGCCAAACCTAAAACTCCGTGTGGCGGACACCCCTCGGGTGTCAATTAAAGGCAAAACGTCACAGAACGCTTGAATTCTCGCGCAGCAGGGAAGCTCGGGATTTAGGCTTTGTGCATTGGGTACATGATGTGTGTGTATGTGTATGTGTTTTTTTAAGACCGAACCAGAGAAAGCACTGCAAGTAATGTACAATGCATGTCATGTAAATAGCTTATTAGGTGTATATCCGTAGTTGGATGTTAGGGAGCTTAGAGAGTAGCAAACAGAAAAGTTAATTTTCCTCCTGTAATGAGTAATTTCAGTGCGAACCGTGAACTAAAGAAGATAATATGTGCAGATGCGGTGCAGATTTATTTAGATTTTTAATGCGATTATGTGTCTACTATCACTACAAGGTGATTGTAAATAGGGAAAGATATTCGAATATTCACTTCAAGATCCAAGATTGCAAGAACTCATATTGTTTAGGGCGTTTTTTCGATAAGAATACTTTGATAAATGTAACTTCCTTAAAAATATGTCATGATAGTACATCTTTAGAGAGATCTTGAGAGTGTCAAGTGCTTTACAGAATAACACTTGTTGACGTTAATGCCTTCACGGGCCATTCGGGAGAAATTTGAGAGGCTTGAGAAGTTTTTACTCCGTAGGCGTTTCGGCGAATTGGGAAGCATGCAACGTTAATGCTATTGCTTCTACAAATTATGGTAAATGATCGCGATTAGCAAGGTTGATAAACTCAGCTTTGAATTGAAGGTTTATAAAATATTACAAGTTTTAGATGGCGAGCATATATCACACATCCAGTTGTTGTAAATTAGAATAAGAATCAATTGATTTGAATTATTCTTCAATCGAAAAAATTTAAGAGTTTAGATAATTTTCTCATAATTAATTACATTAAAACCATAGATGGGAATGCTCATAGAATAAAAAATAGAGCAAACGAAATCATGGGAAAAATGCATATTGTCGTGTTTCGTTCAATTTGCCCATTAAATCACAACCGTTACACCGTGAGCTTAATTCCATTTTCCAATGAATAATTATAATGACTAGTTACAGCACCGTAATGATAGTTGTTTAAACGCAACGGGAAATGAGCACTAATTTGAATGGGCATCAAAATTCCACCCCCAAAACCTAAAACGTGCGATAACTAATCTTCAATGCGTCACAATGTTTACTTGGTCTAATATCTGATAACATCAATCACTACGAGTTCCCCTTTCCGATTGTACAACTTAACAGACAAACAAAATAAATAGAAAAGGAAAACAGAACGAAGATCATTTCATAATAACTTTTAATACACACGCACACACACGTACACGGCTCCAAATGCCGTAGTAAATGCAGCTCTAGTTAATAACAGGGTCCTGGTCTAAAAAAAAAGGGCACACATCTAAATCAATCGACCATCGAATCGAATCCATCTCGCCATTTTTTGTCTGTCCGTCTGTCTTTCTTTCTCTCTTTTGTCTTGAGCTCGAATTGTTCGCCCACAAGCACCTACGGGAGGTGGCATTTAAAGTGATCAGCACCTAGAAACCATAATTATTACGATCGTCCAAGCCCAAACACAGGTGATCCATCCATCGGCCCATCGGGATCGGTGCTCGGTCCGGTACTGTAATGACACCCCGGGACGGGCCAAAAAAAAACGGACCCTGGAACGACACCGGGTGCGGAGGTCAAAACGCGATGCGCCTTCACGAGCCATCAAAGGCATTAACAAGCGACTGAGAGAAAAAAAAACAGACCGAAAGGAAACGAAACGGCTCTGCTACAAATGCCGATCGATTAGAAGGTTATTAAAACCGGCCTGAGCCAATCGACGGGAAAGCAGGCCGGGGGATGGGTGGTTTCGGAATGGATGTTACGAACCTGTCGAATCAGCAACGATCTATGTGTGTGTGTGTGTGTGTTTGGTCGTTTTAGTTGATTTTTGTATTTCTTTCAACGGGTCATTTTGTTGTTGGTCTTTAAAACGTATAATTTGGCATGTTTTATCGATGTAATTTATCACTTCATTAATTCGTTTAGCGGGTAGGGAGGGAGGGAGGGAAAGGGAAGGGTAAAAGGGAGCTTTGTTTGTCGAGTGCATCAGGCGAGAAAGGGGGAGGGGGGAGGGGGGGGGGGGTTAGGTGAACTCAGATGGAAAACGCTAGTGAAATGGATGAACGATTCGAAATGTTCCCTCGAGCGTTTGGAGCACGGAGTTTGCTCTGGATGAGTTCCTCCCAGGTCCGGCTTCTTCTTCCTTCCTTTTCCCACTCCCCCCCCCCCCCACACACACACACAATACTGGTGGCCTGCCTGGCTTGACGTTATCTATCGTTAGGGCGTGAGCCGGTGTAATTTCTAGTATTTAAATAGGGTTGGCTTGCGATGTCATTTCGATCATTCCGGTGTTCCGGTTTCGGAATGATGTGTTACAACGGGTGTTTGCAGCCCGCTTTTTGGCGACCACCCTGGTTGGTGGTGGTGATGATGATGCGGAAGGTGCGGAAGCAGAGCTGACGGTCGAAGTTGAAGGAATTTAATTGGAAAATGCGGTAAGAGCCGTCCGGTAATTTATGTTTTTCGATTGCGATATCTATGCGATTCCCCCGGCATTAGTCTAGCAAGTCTGGAAGGGGTTCTTTTTTTCTTTCTTTCTTTGCAAAAGGGTACATTACCATTATCGGCCATGAACTTGAAGGTGGCATTTGGCGTGTAATGTGTTTGCTTAACATTGTTTAAACTACTTTGTATAAGAACTTTTTTATTTTATATTTGCAAGAAAACATCTTTAAATCAACTTCACAAACACCAGTGTGTGTCTGTGGGGACACTTTAAGCACAGATACAGCCATTCTGCCATCAATTTACAGCCATTCACAGTTCATTACTTTGCTTACCTTTTCCTTCTTGTGTTGTTGTGGTAAAGTTATTTTCGGAGGGGGGGGGGTCGGTTTTGCACCACCTAAATAAAGCTTATCAAACAATCAGGCATAAACAGGAAAAGGAAGAACATGCGCCCGGCGGAACCAACCGGGAGGCGATTATAATCCAAACAAATGTAAAGGTGAAAATTGTAATTTCAGATAAAATTTATCCAGCACATAAACTATCGAAGCTCCCGTATGTCGCCAGCGTCCATACGAAAAATGGCAGACAGGCAGACAGGCGTACCAGCGAAACGGGAGACATCCGAGACAAATGTCTTGTGCATTTCTGCACTTTTATTATGCATTTCACACACCGGGATGCATTTCTTTCCTTTTTTGTTTGAGCTTGCTGTTGTTGTTGTTGCTGTTAACGGTTGACCATTCGCAACCTGACCACCAGCTGTGTGGGAAATGTGTTCCTTATATTTTTTACAGGGGGGGCCATATTTTGGATTACGAGATCCCTCCCCACCCCGAAAGCTGTATGCGAGATGTAGCGATGAGTTACGCCGAAATGTGTTTAATGGTGCGCCGGTGACACGGTGATCACCGTGCAAAGGGCAAGTAACGAAAATGGTTCTGTGGACGAGATGGGCACACACGCAGGATGTTTGTGCAAGGTGGATAAAGCGGAAAGATATGATAATTTTTGACCATGCCTAACCGTCCAGTAAGATGGTAGAGCTGTGGATGAATGCGCTTGCACCGGTAAGGGAGTATGTACGGATGGACGGAATGGACACACGGTACACACTGTTGCGATATCAGCAGTGCGACAGCGACACCGAAAAGTGAACACTGATCGCGACCAGACGCCATTTTTACCTGTCTGCCCCTTTTCGCGATAGGGTCTAGCCGCGTGCGAACCGAATGGGCAAATGCATCGAGCAGGCACCGGGGAGATGCAGATAGTTTGCAAATGCACTTGACTGCTGCCTGCCTGACTGAATGCTTAAGCCGAAGGGTAGCGTGAAATAGCTCGCAGTTGCCCTGTTTTTGTGTGTTTTTCGCTTTGTTTTTTGACTCTTTTCCTCGACGGACACCCCCTCCCGGTTAGGGCAACGTAGGGGATTGCCAATCGAATGTTGTTGTTTTTGTGCGGAAAACCGGAACCGTAATGCATATATATACATATATGTATATATAGGTACACCTACCAGGCTGTTTGGGGTGCAGGTGTAAATTGGCAGATAAAATCAATAAACACACAGGTGCATCGGCGTCGATAACTCGCGCCACTTCCTGCAAATGACGACAAATAAGAGGGGGAAAGTTCTTTCGCAAGAAGCAAAAGGAGGGAGGGGAATGGGGAGGGGGAGGGGGGGTTTGGCCGCAAATAAAATGGCCAACTTGGCACAAAATAACATTTTCCTCCCCGTTTTCATCAACCAACCCCCAACCCCCCCCCCGCCCACTCTCCACCATTAGTGAGGCCACCACCCTGAAAACGGTGATATGGAAGTGAGCGAGTGCAGGGAGTGTGATGGGACATAGTTACACATTTGCGCCTCAAACCCTCCAACTCCCCCGATGTGTGTGTGGGGGGTTGGGGGGGCTGGGAAGGTCCAAATAATAAACGCAACGCAAACATATCGCCATGGTCATAAATCATTTTTCACGGCAAGGCGTAAAAATCGTGCATCCGAGGTGTGCATACACACATACCATCAAATGGTATCAACGGATTGGCAAGTTAGGGGAAAATAAAAGCAAACATGCAAAATAAAATGCACATTGTGGGTGGTTGTTGTTTTTCCTCTCTCTATCTCTTTCTCTCTCTCTCTCTCTCTTTTTTTTTGGTGCCGATTGGCAATTGGAAAATGATTTTTAACATCCCATCGGTTTCATTTTATTTTCTCCTTCCTCTTTTGCCCCATCCTACGCCATACTCCCTCCAACCCCCCCTTTGTACCTAGCAACGGTAACCGGTGCCAAAAACAAAAAAAAAAACAGGGATGGCGTTCATATTTTTCATTATTTGTCGAACGCATTGAAATGGAAACATTTTGCAAAACCCCGAAACAAAAAATAACCAAAAACACAAATATAACGCTGCCAAAACCCCGAATTGCACCCCGATGCAGAAATAGTGCACCATTTTTGTTTTTGCCAAACCATTTTGCCCCTGTTGACCTCACGTGCATTCCCCCCACCCCGCTTCTCCATCCGTATGTATAATGGGGACGTCGATCGGTGGTGCATCGGGCAGCCACCCCCAAAAATGAAGGGGAGGGGGAAGGGGGAGGGGTCGATGGAGAACGTGGCATGCATTGACCGCGGGTGTGCGGTGGATCATAATGTAGTTGTAATGAATTAGAATCGGAAAAGCGGAGAGCCCACCCCCCTAACCGCCCCCCCCCCTCCCTAAAACCTGCCAAACGCTAAATGACGATCGATTACAATTAATTCCCTTTGACGCCCGTGCCAAATCCGCCCACCCCACCCCTCCTCTCCCTTCCTTCCCCTTCACTCCGATAATAGAATTCTAAGCGGAATTTCATCGATAACGGGCCACAGGAAGTGTGGCCAAACATTATCGCTTAATTGCATTCCAAAGCCCACCCACCCAACCCGGGTGCGTACTGACCTCGTTCGGTTAAAAGCCACCACCAGATAATGGTGCTGTTGTTTGCATGTTATTGAAATGCTAAACAGGGTCCGATCGGTTTGACAAATTTTACGCAATATCGGGTTAGCCGACTACCGGGGATCTATTGAAACTCGATAATGCAGATGATTTGTAATTTTGCGCAATTTTGCACACTGGAACGGCAATGTTTGTTTTGTTGTTTGGTCCTGTAATAGAAAATAATTAAAAAAAACGTTTACGTTGATAATTTAAAAAACAAACAACAAATAACAACGAACAATAGTGGCACAATTGCACAAAAGGTTGCACAATCAGGAGTAAAATCGTGTGCAGATGAGTGATTGCAACCATTGGTACAATTTTTGTGGAATGAAACAACTGAAACTGCTTTTGTAGGCAACTGAAGCGTTAAAAGAGATTGTTTCAAAGGAAAAATTAAAAATTACATTAAAGGATAATCTCGATCGTTACGATCCTCATGCGAGTTAATGCAAATGTCGTTAGAAATGGTTGTTAAAATATAAAACTAACATTTATATGTACATGCTGAAGAAGTTAAGCAAGAGGAAGCATAGAAAACGTGATTTTCGTATTTTATTATGTATTTTCTTGTAATTAAAATGTTTGGAAAAACAAACCTTACATTCAATATCATCTCTCAGTCGTTACTGTCAGACGGGTGTAATTCAATTTAATTAATAACAATTTCTTACATTTTCTTATAATTTCTAACAATTTATAAATAATTTTATAGTTTCTTACAACTTTTTGAAAAATCTAATAATTTTTAATAATTTTAACATTTTTTGGTGTTGTAGAATGGCGCATTTTTATTCATTTGATAAATGTTTGTCATTCTCAAAGTTTTCCTTCCTTACTTTTTTATTAGACGTCTTGCATGACTATCAAAAGTCATGAATGGCTGGTTTCACAATTACTACGTAAATCTTAGCACACATTAAATTGGAACTAATTTTATCTAAAATATTCACATGTTTAAATGTTCATCTGAGTTTATTTACTCTACCTCATCCTTTTGTTCATCCTTTATTCATTATTTGTTCATCCTCACTAAGGGTAGATAATCAACAAACGATATTAGAGGACAAGATAATAGTGATAAAACAAAATTAAAGCTTGGAAAATCTTTCAGATGAATTACAAAATGTAGCAAACTTAAACTGATGTTTTGCTCCAAAACTTTTTTCACTTTAAATCATACCAACCAAATAGTGAACGGTGCAGGCATCGTAGCGATACGGTATCATGGCCTAGTGTCTCGATAGGAAAAAAAGTCCCCACACCTAGCGCATCACTCATTCGAAAGCGAATGAAAAATGAGTGACCCGGTTAAGTGGCAATTAGCGATGCTGAAAAACAGAAAATAATCAAATCCACCACTAAATTACATCCACACACAATGCACTTTTCAACGCGCGATCATGATAATGCGCCAGCCAAGAGTGAATAGCCATTTCCTGACCGGCTGACGATGGATGGAACCGTTTTACATGCCGTGCCGAGGATAAATGGATTGTGGTCGGCGATGATGGGATGCAGGTTGTTGCGGTCCGCTCCATCAAATTGTACATCATTTCCTGCCACGGTTTCAGTTTTGTCTAAATTGTTTTCTAACGTTACCTGGCGTGCAAAACCCATTATGCGACCACCATTTTCGGTGGTTCAATTTCAGCTGTCCGCCGAGCCGGAAGGATTGAATTGGGCGGGCTCAATGGGTGCAGGAAAAGTAGACAAAGCACCAACAAACAAAAAGTAAAACTATCAAGCAAACAACGTCCGTTTTACGTGCCTTTTGCTGGATTGTGATTTCCGTGCACATGCGTAAGCATCGTTAGCACCAAATGAGTCTAACACGCAGTGGTAACTAACGATGGTCAGGAAATGATGAGGTGATGAAATCAAATATTGTCCACTTGATATGAGGATAG
>STHB01034289.1:0-20423 GCA_018908115.1 Anopheles rivulorum
CGGCCTCATGAATATCTACAACGCATGCCGAGGAGAAAGTAGACGCAATGCAATGTGACAATTGTTGCTGCTGCTGTTGCTGCTGCACCGAGCAGAAAGCGCATTTGCATCTTCCCCGATGGAGCGCAACAATCCCGGGCACAAATGATACCGACGTTTTGTTTGCCCTCCCGGTACACTCTGGCGCACACAATGTGATGGGCTCTTAGATCGTGGCAGGTTTATGTTTATGCTTTGCCACAATCTATTTCATGCACCGTGCTTTCGTCCACCCGGTGGTTGGAGTATTTTTTTTTTGTCGGAAGGGTGAGAAAATTTTGCCAACAGGAGAAAGGCGATGAAATATAACAACAATTCCTTGCGATTATTGTGTGCGGATTATAGTGGTCAGGTATTGCAATCTTCATTGCTAGCGTGGTGGCATAATACGATGCTTTTCCAACCATGGAAAAGTGTACTCCATGCAATTGTCGTTCTCATACCATCTTGATACACAATTTTACAAAAAGAAAAAACATTAAAAAAATAAAGCGATGATGTGTACGAGTTAGTTAAGATGATTGATTATTTTTGTTCTTTCATCTTAAATCGTCTTCGTATATTCTAGTAGTAATCTAGCATTAATTCTAGATTATCAGTGTTTTAACAAAGAAGTAATGACAATGTGAGTGTATGAAATTTAAACGTATGAATAGGACAACCAAAATAGATAACAACAAACCAAAGTAAAGAAAAAGTTAGAAGTATAGCAATAAAGGTCAAGAGAAACAATCATTCATAAATATGTGTTAAACAATAAAATAAACAGCAGAAATTGTATAAGTAAAATAAAAGGATTAAAGTTAAAGTGTAAAAAACAGTGAGCAATAATCAAGCTAAAAATGAAACAGAACAAAAAGTAGTCTAAAACTGTGAAATAAATATATAAAACAAACATTTGACAGAACAGTGGAAATAAAAACAAATAAATCGAAATGAAAACAAGAAGAAAGAAGGATATAAGAAGACAAAATAATTGTATTAAATTTGTAAAACAAACAGACAGCAAAAGCAACAGTGAAATTGATTAACGAGTCTACTAAAACAGTAATTGTACAAGAGTAAAATACTATGAACCAAAAAAATGAAAACGAAAATCATAAATGTTGATGAAATTGGAAATTTGAACATATTTTGTTGTTTGTTGCTATGTCTATTAAAAAGTTTGGAGTGAAAAATGATATCGACCAAACAGCACTTCTGGCAATCAGAAATATTATTTTGATTGTCCGAAAACAATAAATACATTTGTTTATTTAATTTTTCAACAAAAACATATCTCGAGTAACTTCTACACACTACAATTCTTCGTATACAAACGTGACAATAACACGTCCGTGTAGCGAATTAAAGCATCAATCAGCAGTGACATTTTGTGATTGGTTCGCACGGTTACCATCGGTATAGGAACAAATCACACGTTCCGTTTGCATACCAGTACGCAACATTAGGAAAACAACACACTCTGTGACGTTTGTGACGCAACGAAGAGCCCTACGATCATGTCTGCCAGACATGAAATTCCTCTTTTTCTGCTAAAACACCCAGGAAAAAAAACCATAACAACCCCTTTAAAACCTTTACCGTGAGCGCAACCTTTCCAGCGCATTGCCATCGCTCGTTAAAACGAAGGCACACACACACACACATACCGATTATCTGCCACCTTTGCTGTCCAGATTGTGCCGATCATCATTTGGCACGGTAATGCCGCGGCAGCAACAGCCCTCGTTCTGTGAAAAGGGCAAAACTCTCTGCTGCATGTGCAATCGGTGCGGTGCGAACTGCATCATAATTCGCAATCGGTTCGGTTACGTGTGGCTGTGCGCACTTGGGACACATCGTGCTTTTGTTCCGCTTAAACCGTGCAGCAGTACATAAACATCCAGCCAAAGAAAAAGCATGAACCCATCATCAATTTAAGCATCAATGTTGCTGCTTGCACAGTGTTGGCATATTTCGTTGCGGTTGTGTGTAATATTTATACTTTTTTTTGTGGAATCCTGTCGTTTGCCGAGTACCATCCCCATGTTCCGGGCGTACCAGATCCACTCCCCCATCGTTTGGGTATGGATTGCGGCAAGCGACAATAATCAGCGTTCCCTCAACGCAACAGCTGGTGTTGCTGAAGGGAAAAAAATCAGCAAAGGTTTCATTGAAATTATTTACAAGAAAAATTATCACCTTTCGGCCAGGGATCGGCACTCTCTATGATGATTATGCGGCTGATGATGGTGGTGGTGGATAGTAGAAAAAAAGGAACCGAGGGCGTGTTGAATGAGGGTGATGAAACTTGTCGAACGCGGAGCATTAACTCTGAAGTGAGAAGTTCAAACAACACCTTTGCCTGAGCATCTCCGACCACTTTGGTGGAGGTGAATGGACAAGTGAATTGTTCAGCCATTTTCTTCCTCCTTTTTTTTAGTGGTTTGCTTCCGATACACCTGAGGCCAGTAACGGATTATATCACTGGAGATTTTTGTGCACGATGAGATTAAAACTCGTTCGCTACACCCGCGAGCGAACATTCGCGGTTTAAGTGAGATGTTGTTGTGCCCTGCAAACGAGACGATACATTGTCGATATGATTACCCTTTTTTTTGCCGCCGTCTTCCATTATGTTTCTGCATTCGCGGGTGTGGAGTTTGTGTGCAATCGACCTGGGTGTGATCGCCCAAGAAAGGGTATACTCTTTCTCTCACCCATCATCAGACAGATGATCTTTTGATCCAGATCGCGTTGATTTGCTGTACATTTGTGGAAGGTTGAAAGTGCCTGATACAGTACCGCAGAATTACACGCGAGATACAGCGAGAAACCAAGTTAATGGTCAAAAGCTCGTTGAAGAATAAGTGCAAGGAAACAACGGCACGTGAATTACATTGTATCGAAGGCTAACACGGGGAAGGAAACGAAAGAATATAAATAATATTTTCATGTCATAAATCTTGTCTCATGCAATCGTTACATTGTTTCAAGGATTTTGGATCCCCCAATATTACGCGATCTCCCAATATTATATTATTTGCCTCTGTTCTGTCTGTTTTTTTGTTTTAAATATATTAATAATAAAATTTTTTATTCTACTTTTCAGGTAATGCCATACTTCCACTTTTTCGGGGCATATTGTAAAGCGTGTCGAAACAGTGAGTACTATTTGCATGCAAAAAGCTATCAACAGAAACTTAATTGTCCAAAAATGTAATCCTTTCAAACTTATTTTGTTACCTTATTTTGGCTCTTGTCATCTTCCTGTTACTCACTTTTTTTTATCTCACGTTCGCCAAATCGTTCTATCGCGCTGGTTACTTTATTATGCCGAATATCTCTTTATATCTCTCAATTTCCGGCTAGGATGTTTTTGCAACTTCTTTTACGAAAGTATGAGCATTTTTGTTGCCATGAGAGAGCTACCTCGTTACATCAAAACCAGCACTTTTCACTCACAGTCACAACCCAGATGCATATCTATTTCCTGTTTTCACCTTACACGTGCTGCGTACTCCGTCTCCTGTTTTTTTTTTGGCTTTTCAATGAATTTCCGGCCAAGTCAAGCCTCTGCCAGAGCAACGCGAGCGACGTTCGACCTTCCAAATTTTAAAGTAAAATTGTGCTTTTATTGCGCTTTCCCATCTGTAAACGGTGAAAAGGGCGGATAACGGGGTTTGGAAAACCTTTGCCTTTTCAGCTTCAGCGGTTGAATGTGACAGCCCAGCATCGGGCCGGACCAACGAGAGCTCTGTACGCCGGTCACACAGTTTCGTTGCCTAAGGACGAAATGGAAATAATATGCAAATAGAAATCAGAAAGTCCTTGTGTTGTGTGACGTATCCCGGGTCTCGTCCAAATGGTTCCAAAAAATCCCCATTCGTCGAGCAGAACCAATACGAAGATACTGACTGTCCGTCTGTGTGCGAATCACCTTCGTACGTACCTTTTTTTTTTTTGCTGCTTTCCGCTATTTCGGTTGCAGTCGACAAGACATGGAGTCGTTGGACAATAAAACAAGCAAAAGCAAAAACGAAAGGATGTTGAGTGCTTTTACTTGATTTTTCATTCCCTCCCATCGCGTATCAAAGCCGTTTGCCATTCAGACGAAAGTTCTTTCGGGGCCGGTTGTTTGCCGTCGATATTGCACAGCTCCATGTTTTGTCGTTTGGAAGCTGGAACGCTCCCAGTCGTTATGTTGCCACACGCTATATCCCGGTGCCGCCACCAGTGCTCTACATGAAGCAGAAGCGAATGCACGAATGCATTTCCCGAGAGTCGGTGCACACTGTGCGGTGGCACTGTAGACATTTCGTTTTTCCCGCTCGGCAACTGCACAAGATGGCTATCCGGGATGGACGTTAGCTGAAAGACTTGCCCAGCAGTAAATAGAAGCAGTTGGTTTGTGTGGCTTTGTTGTTATCTTTCAAGCTTCGTGTACTTTTTTTTTATTTGACTGCAATTTTTACTGAGTAGGCAGAAGTTGATGGAACATAACATAAGGGACAAAAGTACCGCTAAGCCCTTTCGAATAGTTGTGCGAAATACAAGTCTCTAAAGCTTACTGAGAGAATTTTTATAAAAATCTCCTTTTCCCTAGCAAAATTTAAGCACACAATAGAATTGAAAGTCCAACGGAAATATTCAAAAAATTCGGCTTTCTTTGATGAAAGTGGTTCCTTTTGCTGACTTGGTTCACATCGACGCTATTCCAATATTGCTTTTAATTAACCATGACACTCTATTTCACTCCGAGTCTTCCGATGGCGATGCCGCTTACTTTTAGCCGCAATGTAAAATCAACATTTACGAGTTACGTGTCGCTGACGATTTCCTTTGCGGCGCGCATCTCGTCATCAAATATCGGTACATGTGAAATTAAAACCTTCCCTCACGGTACGGAACACACGCCTTCACTTTCCTTTCCTTTTTTTTGGTGCAGGACATTTGCACCTTTGGGCAGTAGTAATTTCGAGCTGGCCCCGGTCCGTGATGACCTGACCGAGGGCATGATTTGAATTTCCATTAAAACTTGATTGGATTCCTCGTTTTGCGCCGGTGAAATGGCTTGCCGCCAACGAACCGTGGGCAACTTCAAAAAAAAAAAAAAAGGAAAACGGGGAAAAAAACAATTCACCCTTTTACCCTCTTTGCTCCAATTTCACATGAAGGGGTTACCAGGAGTTTTCCTTTCACTCTTTCGCTCACTCTTGCTCACCTAACCTCAACGAGGGTTTTTCGCGAACCTTCGACTTTCGGCTGAAAAAGAAAAAAAAAACCCCTCAGTGGTCCGTCCTGGCGTGCCCTTTTTCCCCCAGTTATCCACAAGACACATTTTCTTTTCTCCAATTGCTGTGCTGCAAATGTTGCGTGTTCTTTTTTTTTTTTTATTTGGTTCCATCCTAGTCTAGCTCGAGGACGACTCTTAACCGGTGGTCACCTGAAAAAACGCTAAACCCCATACCCCACTTTGTACCTTTTATTTGAGCTCGATTTTCAATTTGACTACAATTGACCCTTTCCTTCTTGTGGGGGAGGGTTGTGTTTCGGATGTGCCGTTTTATGGCATCTCGTTCAGTTGACCGTACGCCCTAAAATAGGAGAAGAAGAAAGAAAAAATACGGGCAAGTGCTCTAGCAAATTACTTGATCGCAACGATGTTAATTATTCCGACTGATCTGTTTGTTAAGCTGATAATCCGTACCGCTTTGCTGTCGTTGGTTCGATTTTAGCAAACGGGGATGGGTTCAGCCATATTACATCTTGTGTCTGCATACCTTAACCCTATTTACGGGATTCGGGTTTTTGTTTCTTCTATTACCAGTGACATCCAATTGTAAATTTTCCTTTTATAAACAGTTTTTCCTTATGTTGTGCTGCTTTAGGAATAAATTGAAAACAAAGGGTTTTTTGTAACCATAAAATAAAAAATGTCAATTAAATATGGCCGAGCTGAAGCACAAAAAACAAAAATTGCAGGAACTGAAATGGATTAATGATATACGAAAGGACGAGAAACCTTTTTTTGCATTTAGGCCTCTTTGAGCTTTGTAAAAAAGGAATAAAAAATGATTTTTAAATGTAAGGTGTAAGAGTTAAATATTTCAGCTTATCATTCATACTTATAAGTATAATATAACGTAAAGTTATATTGTAAACTGTCATTCTTAATTGGTTGCTTATTAAACGTATCAGTTACACTATAAGTTCTTTTCAAAACTATGTGCGCATTTCATTGAATATTGGTATTCATTAGTACGATAATTGCCTAGAATTGAAGTTTTTCAAAACTCAAAGTATGAAAGTGATTATATTTATTCGATTTTTTTATGATTTTTTTCAATCAAACAACTTCCTCCACGAATGTATTATTTCATTCTTTATTTCAAAAGTTATACAATGTGTGAGAAACGGCCGTACGGGTTTGAGAAGCACTGTAAGAAGACCAGAAAAAACGCTACTTTGTGTAGCACATCTAAAGCAATCGATTTACTATTCATGTACGATAAGCTTTTACGCTCTCGTGTGAAGTTTCGTCCAGCACTGTGTTTCGTTTACTCTGGACATGAATAAATCCCGGACGAAATTGAAGCAAGGCCGAATATTTCAAAGTCAGACAATGGGTTCCGTTCCGTTCGACTTTGTCTGGCGGCAGCATAGAGCTAGCCCACCCAAAACCAAGAGCCAAACGTTGCACTAGCCGGCAGGTTGGCCGTATCAACGCGCCACATCTCAGCAGCACCCGAAGAAAGCCATGACAGTACAAAACGTTAATAAAATAAACAGGATGTGTTTCAATAATTCACACGCCGCATCCATAGGGATGCAGCGGCAAGTTTGCACTAGTACGTGGCAGACCAGACCAGGAAAACCCCACACATATATCGTACACAGTGATCCCGGGGATTGCACCTTCTACCAAAACAACGAAACAAGGTTGTGCTGCTATTGTGTAGGAAGGATCTGGTTTTTGCAGCTCTCGGCAGCTTGGAGGCACTTTTTTGTGTATGTGTATGTTTTTGATACCCAAATATCGCACATTGGAATTAAAACGCCCGAGGACAATCGAACACAACAATGATCCTTCTGCACAGCGCACCCGTGTCTAGGGATAATCCTGCCACGGCTCGTTCCGGAAGGTGTTTCTGATTGCGAAACCGGTACCCGTTGATGGTAGTTTGGCACCTGTTTTTCGATGGCTTATGGCCGTACGGAGCAGTTGTCGATTCGGCCTGTACCCAACGGTTGGTTATGGATGTTGTGCTTTGGCAACAAAATAACCTTAGGCACCGCAACATAGCTTTGGTTTCTGTGGAGATTTAGAATGTGTAGGAGTTTTCTATACACGGGGTTTTCATTTTTTTGTTAGAATTTCTGATTTGTGTTGTTGGGTAAAAACTTAAGCATCGTAGTGTTAAATATTCCAGTCCAGCAATATTCCGACAAACCCATTGAGAAATCCTTAACAAATCCCTGAGAAGTCCATATCCCTAAGTTAAAAGAATCACTCAAGCTTGCATGAAACATGCACTCTGGGCCCACTTCCCATTGGATATCCTTCATAAATCAAAGAATGGTATCCTATCAGCAGTACGGAAATGCTGACTACAACTTCCACAATCCACATCCATTTCCCTTTTTCCGGCACACCGCTCTCGAACGTTCGATCGAGGTTGTTCGGAGTCATGCAGCGTTTTGTTTGTACAAAAGTTTAGAATTGGATGGAATTGTCGCGCAAATTTCCATGTTCGCGGAAAAGTCACGTAGCGTGGTTCGTGTTGCCCATTTTCCTTCACACAGCCCCGCTCGTCCCATAAGCCCATAAGCGGCAAAATAAAATAAAAAAACACAACGATTCACTTCGATCGACGTTCGGGATGGTTTGCGACACGTTTTACCACCGTTGCTCCGGTGGTACACATTCTGGAGCCTGTTTTTTTTTTTGTTTGTTATTGTTGCCACTTTACTGTCGTGCGGTATTTACTGCAATTGATTGTGATATTATAGGCCATTAGGAAGAAATCGAATCGTCTGGAGTATCTCGCAGCGAAGGATGCGATCCGGCGACCCGCTGTGCGCTCTGTTACAGGAATATTTGCAAAGGTGCGCACGTATAAGCATCAATGTTTGCTTGTCGGAAAACACGGCACAAAAAGCTCCCAGTTTGAAAGCATCACCAAAGGAAAAAGCTCACTCATCCTTTGGGAAATTGCCGTTGTCGACGACCACTACTTCTCTCTCTCTTTCTCTGTAGTACGATTGCATCGTTTGTGTTGTGTTTTCGTTTGGCAAGCGCTCCAAAGACGACGGAGTGGTGCAGAGTCCTTTGCTGGTGAAGTGTTTTTGTTTACACTCCATTTGTAGCCGGAAACAAGTTATGGCACACCCGATCCACTTCCCCTCCTCCCCATCCGAACCCACCCCCCCGAATGGGGGTGTGCATTGGGAAGGAAAATGCCTTCCAGGATGTCTGGGACATGCTTTCGCCCGTTCCGTGCCTGCCGTCATCATCGCCATCGTCGTTCCTGGCGTTGGTTTTGAAGTGAAATGGGTTGGAAATATTAGGTTGTTATCTGGATAATGTTCGGCTGCGTAAACGTGGCTCACATACACACCCAATGGACTGCTGCACGAACCACTGCCGGTGATGTGAAATTTATTGAAAATTTATGTCCAGCGATGTTGTGTTGTGTGCAGTGTTGGCCAAGGAAGGATTTGATGTGTGCAGAAAACGGGGATGTAAAAAAATAAAACAAAAAAGGTCCATCCGGTGTGTGAACGTGTGGAAAGAGCGAATGGTCGTTTTCTGTGGGAGCAATTAAATAAGATTGACAATCTGTCCCATCGGCCCCGGGTGTAGTGACGGTGTGACGATTGCGTGCTGGAATTGGTTCTGTTAAGTTTTTCCATCACACTTTAATGGTTTTAACACTGGTCGAGGTTTAAGTGTTATTGCTTTCCTTTTGTGAAATAAATAAAAATCCGGGACAAATTCTGTACACGGTACCTACAGTTGCTAGAACCGATGGTGACATCTTTGCACTGTTTCTCTAAACCTTAGAGCAAATATTTAACATTCAGCCATCAGCTTAAGTCAGGTCCAAACTTTAACGCACTGTCATACCAGTTGTATCAACTTCATTCACCGGGCGGCTATCTTCATCCTGCAGCCAAAGATGGAGTCAAGGAACCAACATCTCGTGTTTTGTCTGGCGTGTCACGATTTATAAACCACCGTACACTCTCCACCCTTTTGACCACAAAACGATTTAAACACGCAAGGTTTTACGACGAAAGGTATTAAAATTTAAACACAACCCCAATCATGATCGTGTACACTCAGGGTATGGACGTGGCCCGGGATTGGAACAGAAATTCGGTTTGATTCAGTCTCCTAAATACCTTTGGTTTTTGGTTGGAAGATCTTCGACCCCTGACGGTAGTTGGCAGGCTATTCGTCCCCGACCAGTGTAGAATTCGTCGCTCAATAGACGAGACACGGTGACTGGTAAGCTTTCATCTGACTCGTAATCTGCCGGTTATTATTTCACCGGCTTCGTCTGTACGACAAAACGCACGCTCTTCGTCACTTGGCTGCATTCCTATTAAAAACAGAGAAAAAACACACACAGAGAGAACACGGTTGAGCTGTCCACTAAAAAAAAAATCCTTGCTAAAAAAAGGAGATTACCGGCTGCTGGCCGGTTACTGTGAATTCTTCGTGCATTACCGAGCACGTTGGCCGCCGGGAAAAGATTTTTACTTTCAACCACGTTTGGACGTGTACAATGGACACATGACACTTCTCCTGCCACCACTGTTCATCACTATATTGGGCCCGGTAGGTAGATTTGTATCGCTTTTGGTGAACTCTTGTGTCGACACAACCAGCAAAACAAACATAAAATGCTTCTTACTTACGTCAGCGTCTCACATCCTCTAGGCGACATCCAGCAAATGGATGAAAATCCGGCAGGCAGGCTTTGTTAGGACGAGATTTATATGCTTCAAAAGAGATTTTTTGGTGCGTGCTTGTTGTTGTAGTACGCCCATGTTGTGTGACTCTTCTTCGCGTGCTCGCGTACGCTCCCTCTCTCTCTCTCTTGGTTGTCACTTGGCTTTTCATCTCGTTGACGCGCTGAAAGTTAGAATTTGAAATACATTCACTCATCCGAATGTAAGGACCACCGGACCAGGGATCTGGGTTTCGTGTGGTGTTACGGTTAGGCTGATGGATCGCAGGCGGGGAAACCAAAAATCCATCAGAGAGCAGCCACGGCAATGGATGTTTCCCGGTTGAGCCAACATCAAAACAATATTCTTTTGGGCCCCAAAATTCCATCCTTTCAGGCAGTATCGTAACTCCTTGCGCCGTCTGTTGGGATACGCAAGAACCAGGATCGCTTGAGGGAAAAACTTACCATAGACGTAGACACACGTGTCGGCGACCGCCCTGGCTGTGCAAGGTGGCAGTACAACACAGACACACACATGGGTAAAGCCTCCGAGGGACATAATTCATATTTACGCAATCCAACCGACCGAGAAGCGTGCGCGTGTGTGTCTTCATTCTTGTTTGCGTTGGTGAAGGATTCTGGTGCCTAGGGGAATGGCCCTTTTTATCCGTCACAGTGGAGGATCGCTAGCTCGAGACGCCTTGACTATGTTACGTATGATGTAATTATGGGGCAAATCTTTAATCAAAGCATTGTTATCTTTTGCTGTGTGTTATTTTTAAATGCTTGCAGGAAATTGGAAACAAAAAATGGAGGAATTTTGAATTATTTATACTCAGTAAACGGTGCAATGGAACTTAATAAGAATTTGAACTTATTTTAATAATTTGAAAGACTTGCTGATTGCTGACACCGGATATAGGTAACTTAATATGTTTGATCGAATTTTAGTAACTTAATATTGTAAATTTGAGCGAACTATTACGCTAACGTAATACGATCCCAAAGATTACAGTAAGAATATGTCCAGAATACATATTTTTAATTGAACAACTTGGTGAAGTAGAATTTAGTTAGAATTTTAAATGAATTTAATAAAGTGGATTTTTTTAAGACGAAAGATTGAGTTGGAGGATGTTCTATGGTGTAAATCTTAGGAAACAGATAAGAAAACATTACATCTCGAAGATTAAGCATGGAACAATTCCAAAAATTTGTATTAAATTTAACAATTTAGTTAAAGAGAATTTAATTTAAATTTAAAGTTAATTTTTTTCATTTGGAGGACTTTCTGATTATGTACACCGAATTAGTACACCTTAATATGTGTTATGACGCAAATCAGAGGAAACTTTTACGAAAGCGTAACGTCTCAAAGATTAAGGCTAGAGCAAGCCCCAAAAATATGTACTAAAATTAAGCACACATAGGTTCAACTATGCATAAATTCAACATCACATCAGCAAGACAGATTGTTTCCTCTACGACCAGCTTGCTTCCTTGGTTTTCGTACGGCGCCGGCAAAGGATGGCGATGTGGATGTGCTGCCACTGTGTGTCGTTACAATGTACACAGCCAACGTTAAGCCGTTTATTTGCGTGAATGACAAGCTCCGTTACACATTACACTCCAGTGGCCGTGTTCTGGTGCTTCTCCGGTGGGAACCAAACCGGCAAACACTGTCAACGGCAGTACATCACGCTTGGCAAAAATGGCCCGCCCGAAACAAGCCAGTGTGAAATTTGATGCAAATTTCATTTGAATTTTTATGAATTTCATTGTGCTGCAGCAGCACCAGCAGCTCGTCGGCATGCTGCTCGGTGTGTAACTTGTGATCAAAAGCGCTGTGGCGCCTTCACCATTGCCTCTCGATGGTGCGCTGCCGGTTTTCCTTATGATTAGGAAATCTGCATATGATGGTAGATCTAATTGGGTACCCTCGTTGCGGCATAGCACAGCCTCTTCCCTTCTTCGCCCGAATGGCAAGAATAACCCGGTGTGTATGACAAGAATAACGAGACTGCTTCACTGCTTCAGGTATGGCAAACATGCGACTGCGAGATGTTATCCTTGGCTTTGGCAGTTAACTGATGAAATCATCTTCTTGGAAAGGATAATCCGGAATGGTAGCGCAACTTATGATGCCAGCAGAAGGAGAATCTTTTGAAAGCCAATTTTCGGTAATTGACATGTCGGTTGTTTAATTAACTTTTATTCTAACATCTGGCTAATCTTTTAGAGGAAACTTTTAAGGTAAAAATAAAAAAAACAGATTTGATAATCCTTTCGACAGCAATAGCGTAGTATCAAAAGCTCCTATAAACCAAACTACTCGTTTGATTGATTTGGTCCTGCATGAATAATTTATCACACGGCAGAAGGCAAAACATCCTCCGAATTTCCGCATGCGATGCACTTTGGTGAGTTGCAGCCGCGTGGTGGCGCAAACTCATTCGCGTTGAAAGCTTTTCCAGCCAACGTATTCGGCGCGAATTCTCGGCTCTTAAAATGATATTAAACTAATGCGTGCTCAGCAAACCTCTTTTCATCGGGCGGCGAAAGCAAGGCGGCAACTTTTCACCACCATTTTTTATGTGTTTTTTTTTTATTCGTTGGCTCGTTCGTTTTCAGCAACGATAAAACTTGATGCCGAAGAGAAAAAGTTGATGTTTGAGTTTGACAAGAGAATGAAATTGAAATAACGATGCAGAAAGGAAGCGACTGTTGTGCTTTCCTTCCCATTATTACACACATACAAAGGATGGTGGAAGGGGTATCAGAAGGGATGGAGGGGGGTAGGAGACACAAAGGGGGTAGTAGTGTGTACCCACGGAGAGAGCTCCGATACACGGAGGACGGAACAATTCCGGGTGAAGAATTCAATCCGTGTATGGTTCACATTTTCCACACGAAGTTTGACTGCCGGTGCCGTTCCGGAACCCCGATGCTGGGCGGAACTTTCGCTGCAAACAGCATACGGGCGGAATATAAATAAAATAGTTTTCCTCGCCCGTACCGCCCGCACCCAGGCACGCCAAGGAAGAACCCGCCCGTCTCGGCTGTACTCTGTGTTCCTGCGGTGTGCTGTGTTCTCAGCTCGTTCACGGAACATGGAAGCAAGTATATATTCTCACGATTAAGTATTGCTTTTGTGTGTGGGTAAAAGACGATAGATACCAAACCTTTGCCTTTGCCCGTTCCCCAAAAAACTGTAAAGTATTTCCGGCTCTGTCCGTCTTCCTTGAGTGCGTTCTCGTCGTACGCTTAGGACCAAGAAACCAGTGAACCACGGCTGGGCATTGCCAGGAAGACGTAGAACACGTAACCGCTCTGCATCGTTTGATGTTGATGGAAAGGATACTCCACCACCGACTGTTGTTCGTTTGCTGCAAGGCTACTTTGCATGCAATGGCGAGTGTTCTGTTTCGACAGAAACGCATTTTAAATACTGCACCGTAAAGGAATACTTTTGATGCAAAACACACACACATGCGCGGCGATCGATTTTTCACTGATTTTCACAAAAGTTTTCACTGAATTTTGCTTGGAACATTTTGTTCGCTCGCTTTCTTTTTTAAACTCGTCTCTCTCACACACTTGCGCTGGGATCGGGTTACATCAAATGACTAATATTACCGTGCAGCTGTCAGCAAAACCGGAAAGCACCGGAATTCAATCGATCCCTGCAGATTCCTTTGCAACGGAAGAGCGAATTAGCAAGCGCGGCTCACAAGGGCCATCGCCATCACCCATCGCCATCTTCCCTGGGCCGGGGACTTGGCCCATATTGGTCGCCTTCTTAGAGTTTGCCATTACACGAAATTAGAGATTTATCGCTTTCCATTATCTGGCAGTGGCGCAACTTCATCCGGTTGCCGGTTTTATGCTCATTCGATACGGTGCTGGCTCCCAATGCCCGGATATCCGGTTGCCAGCGGTCTTCGCGGTCCACCGAGCAGCTGAGCTTTTCAGCTGCTTCACTGCTGATCTGGATATGGTCGCTCGGTAAGTGAGTAGCGAATCGGTTGAGGTTTTATGTATTAGTGGTCTTGCCCGATTACGATTCTCCGTTTGCTTCACCGGTCGGTTCCGGTGTCCTTAAAACATAGTCCCCTGCCAACGGTGCGTTACTACTGCTTAGCAAGCGAAATCTGCCAGTTTTACGGCAGCAGCACCACCGGGGAAAAAAGTCGAAAGCAAAGCTTCTCGCTTAGATGCGAATTTAAGCGTGGCACAGCTGCCTGCTTAACGCAATCGATAAATTGCATGGATTTATTTGTGTTTTTTCTTCGCGAATGTTGCTCTGCCCCGGGCAATCGTCAGTAGTGTTCCCCTCGGCAAGGACGCTTAGTTGGTCGATCGTATCCAATTACTTTAGACGAAAATGGCCCGAAAGGCTGCTCAACTGCAACTACACCATTCCGGTGCCTGAGTACGTAGTTTTATTTAGCCGACAATAAAATGATTGGGTAGATTGGGTAGCTTTTCTAACATTAGTTTGTTGTTGCAAGTTGAAACGTGATATTGTCAGAAGGAGTCCATTTCTTTATTTTACATAATATCCAGATAGCTTCTAATAGGGTTTTATTGTGTTTTTTAAAGGATTTTAAAGGTAAAGGTTTGATATTTACAATATTTGTGATTACACTATGGTATTTTTTTCATTCCAACTATTCACTACTGCCGTCATTCTCTGAAAACTTTTTGGGCTAATCTCTCTCTCTCTCTTTTTGGCCTAACGACCAACCACGTCATACCGGCCATCAAATGGCTTACTTGACTATTAAGTACCACGTGGTTACATAGTCAGTGTTCATTACGGGGGAACGATACGGATGGGATTTGAACCGGGTCCGGTCGTGTTGGGACCTAGCGCCGTTGCCAAATATACCACCGAGCCGCCCCGATATTTTGGGGTAATATTTAATCCAAATGGAATTCTAGACAACCAAAAGAAGAAGTTGAGAATGCAGTAAACATGCGTAAGTCTTTCTTGAGAAAGATCTGATGACTGTCTGACATTAAGTCAAGAGTACTAAAGTACTTGGCCCCGCCTAGTGGATCGCGTATCCTTATTCTAGTCCATATTGTTTGTTTCCTAAGAATTGTGCCATGTAGGTATTCGTTTTATTTGGCACTTGAACATTTCTTTTAAGAATTTTAACAAACCATACCAACTCTAGCAGTATCCAGTGTTGCACGACGTTGCCCGTAGCTATTGTTATTGCTCTAACGATGTTGCTTTGCACGATTGATCTTTAACATGATAAAGATTTCAATTTCCTATAATTTCAACTTCTGTACCTTTTAATTTATATCAAACATGACAAATTAAATCAAATATTCAACCCTTTTTTTGGACCCACGCAATTCCAATTTTCTTAATTTACTTAAAATGATGCCAACATCAATACGAAAGAAATGTTTTATTTAAATAACCGCTACTGATGAAAATGCATTCTTTTATAGTTAAAATATCACCGCAAAACCACTATCGCAACATAAATGGAATCATTCACGCTATCAATTTGATGTAAATCAATATTTTTTTACATTTTCCATTCAGTTTCTCGTTTCAATTTGTCATCGGGATTCGTCAAAATCTGATGATCCTGTCATACAGGTTAGCTGACAAAATAAAATAAAATCGAAACTCACGCTGCTGGGCGGAAAGGTTCCGACATCAACCATCGGATGGTGCTGGTGATGATGATGTTTTGATTGCATATCGCATCCCCATTCTGCTGCTGTTTCTCCCTCCTGCGGTCGGGATCGGGGGTAACTCTTTTGCCCAATTCTGTTTTCCCCAAGCGTTCCAATGATACAACCTTTTCATCCCCCTCCCTTTTGAACCCCTCAGGTGGGTTCAATTTTCAATGTGAGCCGTACCCACAAAAACCGCCCAGATCGGTTTGGGAGCGTTGAAGCGCTTGTTTTCCTTCGTTTTTTTTCTCTCTCTCACTCCGGTGTCGTCACCCATCACAAAACCCATTCCTATCCATTATAGGCCATTTGTTCGCTTACCAGGGTTTTCTAGCTCTCGTCCCGTTTTTTGACGAAAGCAAGGCACATCCTTACCGCGCTAGGCGACCGTGGAGCAAATAAATCGTAATCATCACAAATCGGAAGCGATGAAATATGCATTGGATCGGTAAATGCAAATAAAAAAGGCATGAATCAGAGATTCGTTCTATTCTTCGGGTGAGATTCGGCAGGCTGTATAGCACCGCTCCCCAATCGCACACCCCCTTAGGGCCTGTTGATCCCTCCCCGAACTCCCCGAAAATCGAGCGCGCCTCGACTTGAACTCAACGACCATTGTTATTATCCGCTTAAAGCCCCAGCTAAATTCCGGCGCTTCTAATGTACAAGGCCGCGCGTGTGTACAGAGCAATAGAGAAGGACTGTGAAGTGTTACTTAGACACACCCGGAGAGAGAACTCTATCCGTCCCAGAGCTTCCCGGCTTCGCAGCACCATCACGATGTACCTCATCCCTCAGCACGCAAGAACTCTGCGCCTTTCCAGGGTTCGAGTGTATCGCACGGTGATTGATAAAGAGATTGGGAATTGTGACAGGTGATAATTGAAAATCTGCGCAAATAAATTCGCGACTCAGCAGCGGCGGCAAGCAGCTGTAAGAGATCTTGCAAGACGGTGTAGTAGGCTGAGACCAGAGGCGTAGCGAAACGGCTTGCCAAACAAGAAACGAACCTTTAGAGAGCCGTTGCGCCATCATTTATCAACAGTTTGGTGCGGTGCTGCGCGCCTTCTCGCGCTTAATGAAAAGGCTACGGGGTTTCATTGCACGACTCGATGAGTTATTGCTTTTTCCCGGCCCGGCCCAAAGTTCTACTATCTGCTGGTTCATTCTTCGTCGGCGCAAGAAGGATTCCCATTCCGCAGAGTGCGTTTGATGTTTGCATGATGTCGAACTTCTTCGACCGGTTTCGTTTGTGCTTATCGCTGTGCGGAAATATAACCCCGCTTTCGGATAACGCGTGAAAGTGACACGTGGAGAGAGCATTCAGAATGAGACTTCTGGCTGATGGGGGTTGAGCAGAGCTGATGCGAAAAGTTTTACCACGGGAGGGGCTAATTAAACGATATCCTGGGCATTCGAAAATGCTGCTAAATCATTTTTATTAACTCGTATGTGGGATCTTCATCGTCTTAATTGAATAGGGGTAGCAGACATGAAATTCGCTCGATAAGAGTGATTTTTACATTACACTTTTCCAGGGAAAATATGTATATAGATTTGTGGGTTTGGTTGAAATTCCATCCAACGTATGTTCGAGTGATTCTTAATCTCACTTATGGAACAATTTAAAGTACCTTAAATTATATTTCCCTTGTACGTTAGGTTAAACATCCCGGACAAAGATTTTGCTCTCTCCAATTTCTAAAGCATTGAAAAGTTCCCCATTTATTATGCTCTCCAATATTGACCATAAATGTCATTCAATAGCTTACAACGCTAAACGCGCTGCACTTTCCGCTACGCATCGACCACCGTTCGGCGAGATTTATACACACATCGTTGGCAGTAAATAAATGTTTGCCTCCACCCGTTTGCCCAATTGCGGCAAGAAATATCACATTCCAACGGACTCGCAGCTCTGACCTAGGTTGGGCAGCTTTCTTATCAAATAAGACCTGCTGGAGCTGATTTATGCTCGCACCGACCTCGAATAACTCTTCCATCACAGGTTCCGGTCCGAGGGGGGTTTTTTTTTCTTACCAGAACCTGTCCCCGGGTTCTGATGATCCGCTCGCCCAACTGCCGCCGGTGTCCCAGAACAGTTCTGATGGCGATGTCCAATAAAACTCTCGCCTTGTCTTTCCCGCGTCCAACATTCACGCCCGCCGGTCAACGTATGGGCATCATGTTCTGGGTGAAACGGGCGCTGCAAAAGTGGAAATCGAAAGAATTTCACTGACCGCTCCCAGTGGCAATAAAATACAATAAAATTCTTTGCTTGTCTGACACATCCCATCCCCACGACCCTGTCATACAAGAAGAGAAGTGAGAAGAAAAGAGCAAAACAACAAAAAAAAAAACGTTTGAAAATTGCAGTCGTAGGTGTTTCTACTTACCAAACGGGGTACAAGACAAAGGCAAGAATCGACACGTCTTCAGAGCGTAAACCTCAACAACCCCGACTGGACACACCGATGGTGTATGTTGCCCGAGGTGTGGTGAGTTTAGTTCGTTTTTCGAGGCTATCATTTTACGCTCCTTTGGCGTGGTTCGAACGTTTCGCTCGTCGCACGTCACCAAAAACCCGCGCGCGGAATGTTGGGTATCTATCGAAAACAAAGTGTGTACTTTTTCAGGCATCAACACCTTCAATCGTGTCATCCTGTCTGTTGTGCAAGAGAAAAAAAAATCCTCCAAACACAACAGCAAAGCTGCCAAGCCTTCATAAAGGGCGGGAAAACCCCATATCCAACAACAATAAACCCACGTTTTACACCACCCGTCTCTCCACACACACACATGCCCCACGAAAATCGGCCCTGCCTGTACCGTGTTTTATGGTTCGTGGAAAAAGGGAAAACTTTTCCCGAGCATTTCACACCTTCCCATCCGCAGCGTTGTGTTGTGCAGCTAAATATGGGCGTTGCGGTCGGGCTAATATGGGTGTACGGGGACCGGAAGACAGCCCAGCACGAGGGTGTCGCTTCCTGCGAGAAGTCCTTCACAGGAACGGGCCCGGCGTACATGCTACAACACAAAGGCCTTTACATACAGGGTGCGCTACCACTAGCTGCCATGTCAAAACGCGGACGACTCTTCACACTGCCGGGGAAGGAATATTCCGGTATGCTGTGTGCATGAAAAGCCCAGCATTGACACGAGCCGCTCGGCATCACTTTGCCGCAAAATTCAACGCGTTGAGTAATTTGTAGCAAATGTGCATGAAAAATAAATAAAAGACACAGACCGGGCACATTGTGTTTCCTGGCTGGAAAAGGGGGAAGAACTATCCTGCAACACACATATGCTTTGCGGAAGCCACATAACCCGACAAGCGGTGAAGGTTTTGTCGTTTGTGACCGTGAGTGCTTTACTATGAGCTTAAACCTGCTGCAAACGGGACAAAGATCCGTCGGCAAAGTATTACCCTCATAGTCATATGGGAACGAAATTAGGAAACATTTTTACAAATTAGATTTATGGCCTTGAACAAGTTCGTAAACACACCTATGATAATTTGCTTAATTTTTTGTTACAATTATATAAAATATTTGGGGCGGCCCGGTGGTGTATTTGACAACGGCGCTAGTTCCTAACACGACCGGACCGGGTTCAAATCCCATTCGAACCGTCCCCCCGTAGCACGGTCTGACTCGCCTGCTTCGTGGTAAAATTTGTCTAATACGGCCTGTTCCGTTCTAACATAAATAAAAAATAAATAAATAAAATAAAAAATATAAAAATTTTCCAGTTTTCCTTTCGTTCTCGCTACACATTTGCTCACTCTGCTTCAAACATTATAAGGAAGCCATGTTGATCTTGCTACAATGTTGATTTTTATAGCTTCTCGTACAAACCCTAGACATCCAATGGCCAACTTTTAGCACCTAAAACACTTTCCTATCTATTGACACATTATTTATTTAGCGCCTAGTGTCACCGCAACAGTAGTGGCAGGAAAATAGTTCCAATCCAGCAACCACAATCCTTACGAGTGCATCTCTTGAACCTTAGCTTAGCTGCACTTTAAGGGGACGTACTCTTATTTGTACTACAAAAAAAAATCCTTGAAAACGCTTTCGTGGCTTAGTTAACCACTCATAATGCTTCCTGTTAAGCTTTCAGGGCTTTCGAGAGACGCTCCGGATGGAACACCAAAGCCGATGTTTCACTGTTGCTGTTTTACCCCTTTTGCTTTTCTCTCGGAAGCTGAACGGTTCGTAGGAAAAGTTCTCCCTTCCACGGGCGTACTGGTCGTGTCTTGACTTTCCATGGCAAACTCTCCTATTTGTGTGGATAAACGGCCAGCCAATAACGCAGCGTGCTTTAAAAAATTATGGAACGTTCGTTGGTAACCATGTACATAACACATGGCAGCGACTTTGTAACGTTGCTTTCTGGATAAAGTTTTCACCATGGCGCGCACGTACCGACTGTGGGGTCTTGGAAATCGAGATGGAAGGAAAAAAATATCTGGAAGCAAAAATCCGAACACGTCTCGGGAGGGATATCTACATCTCGGCGTAATGCAGTGCAAAGAAAAGGAGGAAAGGGGGGGGGGGGGGGGGGGGGGGGGGTGTTGGGTAATACAGGGGCAGGTGAAGAAGGGAGAGAGGTATCTCTCTTCCCATCCACCCCCCACCGGGCCAAGCAAAGCTCAAGGTACACCACGCGAGCATGATTAAATATTTGTTTGAGTAAATTTAGTGTAAAATTGGAAAAAGCATCTGGAAATAA
>STHB01034293.1:0-20421 GCA_018908115.1 Anopheles rivulorum
GAAAAAATTTATTAGAAATTTCAGCAAAATCGTCTCCAGCTGGCAACCAACAACCCAGAGATTTAAGAACGGTTTTAAGGAAATGGGGGGTTTGAGGGAGTGAATTAGAAGAGCTCTAGGTGTTGGTGCCAGCTGGGAAGGCAACTTTGGTGTGTGGGGTGTGATAGTGTAAGTTTGAATTGATTTGGGGTGAGGGAGCGAGAGATGGAATTGACAGCGTCATACATCCGAAGGAACCACAACATCGAAAGTTGCCAGCCGGCACCGACATCCCTGAGAGAGTTTGAGTCATGTCACGCAACACACAGCCCGGGAGGACAAGCGATGGAAGGGGCAGGGTATCAAAGTATACGGCGGAAGAGAGGCCATGAAAACTTGGAGGGGGGTACGAAAGCTTTGGGTGAAAAGTTTCAATGGGGGTAACGTGAGAGCTAGAGGTCATCACGAAAAATGGTCGGCCTGATCTAGATTCGATCGCATGTCCATCTGTGTGATGAACCCATAACCTAACCACTAGGCTACGGTGCCGTCCGATGAAGGTGCCGTTAATAGTGCAATATAAGCTACGCGCAAGTACAAGTGAACCGAAAAAAGATTTTAAAAATAGAACACTGGATTTGAACTCAGGTTGAGTTCAAACCTGGATTGAGTTTGAAGCGGGATTTGAACCCAGGCCGGCCCGGAGAACCGAAAAAAAAATAATAATAAATAAATTTAAATATTATTTATTTCAACCTGGCTTGAATTTGAACCCAGCTTGAGTTCAAAAATGGATTGATTTAGAAGCTGGATTTGAACTCAGATCGAATGGGAAGACTAAAACAAAATAATATTAAAAAAATATTTTTTTCAAAATTCACATCGACCTACTCCCCTATAATAGGCAATGAACACTATGTGTGGTTCCGGCCCTGACCAATTTTTGCCTTCCCGACACATAAAACAAATTTTACCTTCTTACCCTAATTTTACCCCATATTTTAGGCTCTTTTTACCAAAAATGTTATTCGTCTTTAAAAATTCATTTTTGCGTACTTTTGGACAGTTAATGTTTTATTTTTCTTCTGTGCAATCCTACTATCTAACATGCACCTTTACGAGTGCAATCGGTCAATAGGAACATAATCAGGTGACGGTGAATATGGTCAGCAAATAATGCAAATTTAGGGTCTTTTTCCTAAAAATGTTATTCATCTTTAAAAATTCATTTTTGCGTACTTTTGGACAGTTAATGTTTTGTTTTTCTTCTGTGCGATTCTACTATCTTACAGGCACCTGCCTACTACCTTACAGATTGCACGAGTGCAATCTAACCACAGGAACATGTTCAGTTGACGGTGATTTCGGTAGTCAAACTAAGCCAGATTCGTTAAAATAATCTTCCTGTCGGTGTGCCATTTTCAAACGTCATTCACCAGTCACAACTGTTAGGGCCACCCTGTACGCGCCTGATAAATCTCAAACGTCAGGCCGTTGGAGATAACGGGAACGCGCTCTGTCTTGCTTCCCAGTCGTCGTACCAGATGGACGTAGCGATTGTCGTTGTTAGTAGAATTAATGCTTATTAGTTGTTTCCGTTGTATTGTTTATATATTGGACATAAAAACAGCAACAAGAACTACCTGGATACTAAAATAACCTAAAACGTTGATCTTTGTGGGCAGGCGCCTACTAAACGGTGGCACTATGATTGTTTTTATTTGCACGCGTGCTATTCTTGGTTCGCTTTTGGATGAGCAAAATTACGAAGCAGTTTAGCCGTATTATGTTTAATGAATATGTAAACTCTAGCGCGTTAAGGGTTTTCACAAGGAATTTCAGATTTTTGGAAGACACTCGCGACGACAAGTTTATCCGTGACGCCTTTTCCTTTATTTATTTCATTTGACACTTCTGACAGTTCTGCATCAAAGTTGTTTTATGTCAGTTTGACACAAGGGTTTTATATGTGTTTTTTATCAAGTTTAAATTTAAAACGTCAACAAGCATAAATTTTATAACAGTGTCATTCGGTAGCCGAAAACACACAAGATGTGTTCACGTTAATAATGGCACCAGTACACTTGATTACTTTTGACATCTAATTTATTATTAATTATTATTAATTTAAGTTTAAGTTTAAGTAAAGTATTAAATAATTAATACTACGGTACTATTCGAACTGATTGGAAGACATTTCAATCTTCGAATCGTCAAAAAGCACCTTGTAACCGGTTATACCCCGAGTGTATCCAGTAAGCTTAACTGTACATTTAATTAACGAAATCGTTCGAAAGTGTCAATAACCTTTGGGTAAGCGAAATGTCACCAACCATTTGTTTCTCCTTCACTTTCTTCAACCCACACTCCTGCTGGTTAACACTCATCGAGTAAAATGTAGCAAATTACAGTTTAAAAGCTATTAATTTACGGCTGTTCGGTTGGTTGCACATTCTTGAGGAAAAATTATCTTCCCCGTTTGTGCGCACCGATACTATCGTTCGTATCGATTTTCTATTCATTCTCTCCTAGCCTTATTTTGGTGCTGGTTCGACTTTCCAATTCCTTGGCGAGTTCCCTGCAAGTGCAGGATGGGGTGTCTCGTGAGCCCAAAAAAGGGTAGCTGAGCTGACGAAGTAAAGAAGGGACAGCGAATGTACGGGGGCAACGTCTCGGGCAAGTGATGTGTTTTATGAGAAAAGTTTCACCGGGCTGATTTCCCCCGGGGACAAACCTTGTCGTCCCGAACCTGTTCGAATGAGGGCAAAAGGCAAAACTCCAACGAAAGGTGTATGGTGTACATTGTGGTAAAATGTTAAAGAAATAGAAAGGAATAAAAATAACAGATAAGGAGAGGAAATGAACAGGGATGACTTACAATTACATTTGAGGTTTTTGTGCGTAAAGTTTGAGAGGAAAAGTGTTATTTCTTAAATGTCGCCTTCTTGTTCCGGTGAATCATTGTATCCTTTTTGTTTAAGTTATGTAAGGGGTTTGTTAATATTTATCAAGTCTATTGACACTCAAACGAAGTTGTTTATGAGTAGTAATATTTTTAAATTTTTATGTGATTATACAGGTAATACGCAAATTTTTTTTCTTCCCATTTCAGTAGCTTTACACATAATTTTCTCATTTGAATGTTTTTTATTTTTGCAAATGCTTTACGAAACATGATTAATGTAAAAAATCACCTTCCATATTTATCTTCCCTAGCAGTACATAAACATTTATTTCGTTTAACATGCCCGGACAAAGTATCGCTTTACGGCCGAAAACGCTATCCATCGTAAATATCATGAAAAATCGAAAATTAAATGCCGATTTTTGGTACCCATGTGTTGATCGGCGGGCAAAAACAAAAATCAAACCGAGAAATTGCGCGTTGTAAATCAATCCTGACAGCGGGCGCAATAGGCGTACACTGTCATTTGCTTGGGCAGCAGGACAATCTACTCAGTGTTCGAGAGCACGACTTCCGGCAGCGACACATATTTTTATCAAGCGCGTGAGGGAATGTGACCAGATGGTGCCAATGTTTCGTATCCCTAGCACCGTAGCTAATGTTACATTGCGAATGGACAGGGATGTGCGTTTGCAGAGAGCAAGGATCTCGCACACTTGGCGCACCCTAACCGTAAAGGGGGCTGTCGATGGACATGGGTGTGCTCCGGAATTTTGCTGCAGGAAATTGCAGGAAAACTTATTTTTAAATCATGATGACGATTTTATCCCTCGTCTTCCTTTGGCATTGTGCTTCAGGTTTGGCACTGAACAAGTTTTTCCCCATATACGGCGATGAATGGAAGTAAATCATGATGGTCTGCGGAAAAGTTTATATCGATGTTGCCGATAAGCGAACGTATTTAACAAGGGTTTATTTGGGATTCGAAAAACTACAGCATAAAGCATTATAAGGCACTTAAGTGTATCGTGTAAGAAATAGTTTCAAACAATCAGCACAAGAGGCATGTTGGAAGATAAGTTGGTTTCGAAAGGTTTACCAAGCGAAGGGTATAGTATGAATGTAGTATTGTAATTGTTATAGTTGAATATTTACTTAATGTGAGATTTTAATTAGCTTTACTAACAGAACTGTAAAACATACAATTTTTCTGCCTGAAATTGGCACTCAGTCGCAGCACTGCTTTAAAATACATATCGATCTTCTCTACTTTGCACGTCATTAGCTTTCAGCACCACACCAACGGTGACGCTGGCTAGTATTATCCAATTAGACTAATTTGTAAGTAATTTGAATACAAGCTCCACGAGTGCGACACGGATGGTTTGCATTAGAATAATTACAACCGATGTTAATGTGGCACACCGCACGAGATGAAATGCAATGCGAAACAGAACAGAAAATGCAACAAATGGATTAAGAGTGCAATTCGATACAGCATACACTCACATACCCGTAAATAACTCGCTCGAAATATAATTCAATATTAATGTAACAGCAGCATTTCAGCATTCTTTAATGAGCTTTTTCGTTTGACAGGATAAGTTTAATTTGAAGCGTATTATTGCCCATGTTGCTCATGTTTGGTGCCGGCTCACGCAATTGTAGCGAACACTCCGGCACAAACACATCCAACATCCAATTATTGGGCATTGGGAATGTTCGTGTCGCGTTTGTTATGAGCGATGGTCCCCGCAAAACGCAAGCGTTTTCTGCATTTTCTCAATCCAATTAACTTCAGCTCATCGTTATCATTTAAGCTGAAGAGTTTTCCACCACTCGTCAGGGGGAAAAGCTCGCCCAGGGAAGGAAAATTTAATTATTACAATAATAAAGCATGACAGCATCCCGTTATCATCCGTACGGGCAGCAAATCGTTGTTGACAACGGTGGAAAATTACACCACGGAAAGCCTTCTTACCAAGATCCCTCAGCTTGCGGGTAGGATAAAAACCGGATTATGACACCGATACGTAGCCCGGGCTTGAAATGTGGACTTGTAACACGACCCATGGTGTGTGTGTGATCCTGCAAGCTGACATTTTAAAGCTCTTGGGAAAGTCCTCGAGAAAAGAGCAGAAGAAGGTGAAGAACCACCGACCGGGTACGGCACAGGTAGCAAAACAAATTGGGGAATTATATTTTACACCGGCGTACAAACTAATCGGAGCCCACCCAAAATGGAACCGGGCACTATCCACTTCCGGTTACGGTTGGGCGCGCGAAAAGCGGTTGGATACCGATCAACGGTTTCGGTATTTACGCTTTCTCGGTACGGTCTGGTACGGGGAAGCACTCTGGTGCTTAAGAGAATTTCGAAACCATTCCAAAGCGTTCATAACATATACACGCTGCTAGGAGGGTGAAATCCGACCGGAAAGCAACCACCCTTGTATGCTCCGGGGGCGTTCTCGGTACCGTGCGTTCCAACTGCACATTAATTCATTCTTATTTATTGTCATCTTTAATTTCAGTTAGCTTTTCCATTAGAAAGTTTCGCAGGTGAAATAGTGCTTTCCGTTTCCGCTGGGTGGGTGGTCGGGTGTGTGTGTGTGTGTGGGTTTGTGCGGTGCAATAGCGTGAAATCGTTAGCCGGTTAGAGCTTTCGTGTCCGGGGCAAGTTGAACCGGAGTGAAAGAATGCGGAGGACCGGTGCTTCAGCTGCGCGTGAAGAAGAACGTTGAATAGGGGATTGTTTATCGACTCAACAGGGAATACTACACTCGGCAAAATGCTGTAGAGCAAACGAAAAGAAGCGAAAGAACGAAAGAGATCGAAATGAATGGTAAGCGGTAATATGATGGCTTAATAAAGTTTTGCCTTTGTTGTTGTTCAGGGTAGAAACCAGCAAGCTTTTCTGCACTGGGCAAAGTATGTGAAAAAGAATGCGCTTTGCAATATTTTTCATTAAAATAATACCATACAAAGGAGGCAAATAGAGCCAGAAATTCATTTAATGTAGATACCGTTTACGGGTTTCCTCGCAAACGTTAAAAGCCCAATTGTAAAATACCGTCAATGGGGTTGCTTTTTCCAAAAATCCACCCCGTTTTTTTGTTTTTATTTTTGACACACAATAAGCATAATCACACACACACACACACAGAAACGGGTTGCAGCATACCCCGGAAGCGACCGCGGCGGTCTTCTATTAACACTTGATCCTATTTCTATTATCGTGGTTTAGTTTGTGTTTTCTTCTTCTTCTTTTTAGCATACTTTCCCGGCAAAGCATGGCTGTAATTGGATTTTCTCGGTATAATTTCCCGCTTTCAAGGGCAAGGCTTAGCGTAGGAGCGTCATTGCGTTGCGGTTGCTCCCCGTTTCGAATGTTTGGAACTCGGTAAGAATGTTTGGAAATGAGCTAGAAATAATGTGCCGCACAGCAGGCGAACGAGCTGTGAGGAGGGGTTCCTATTTTTTTTTTTGCAAAACCGTTTTGTGTAATTTTCTAAGAAAATGCTTGGTTTTGCAGTGGAAAAACGAAGCACTTGGCAAAAAGGTTTTTAGTTCTGGGTGAACGGAGTGAATTAAAATGTGACTAGCAAGGCGCAATTTCTTTTGCAGGGAAGCGTAGAAACGATTGAGCAGAGTATTTATATCACATGTTAAGGGTTTTATTTTGGAAATGGCTTTTGGGAAATGTATAAAGAGAATTAAAATAAAATGCATGTACGTTACCTCTTGGTAGGAGTCCATTTTCAATCACTTTCGCTTCGAGCAGCAGTCGAGGTAATAGCAGACAGATTGCCGTGATGATATGTATGAAGGCGGACGTTGGACCACCGTGAATCCAGAGTGAGCTGATAGGGAGAAAAGGACAGCATTTATATCATCACACATAGAAATATTAGGTTTCTAATCTATTTGAAATGCAAAACACTTTACACTTTAATATTTGTTTTAAAATGACATGCACTTATCCAACATTCAGGCTGTTCTTTAGAAAGAGCTGCTGTCTTATACCCTGTCTTCCAATTCCCTCGATGAGGAATGATCTATAGCATAGCACGACGTTTGCATAATTTCGTTCAGCAGCAGCAGCAGGTCGTACTGCTGCTTGAGCGCAGGCAGCGATGCAAATACATGAAGTGACACAGAAGCGAAAATGACGAGCGACGATAGAAAATGTGTGCATGTTGGCATGGTGCCTATGCCCTTAGCAGAATGCAAAATAGCTCTGCCACTCAAATAGCTCCGGGGCTGAGTGGTATGAATTAAGCAGGTTGCATCCATTACCAGATGGCTTATTCAAAACTGCACTTGCTACGAGGGCAGCTGCATGGAGCTGCAGCACCATCTAGGGCAACGATTAGATTGATAAGGTGAAAATGAGTGATAATACTCGGCAAACAGCAAGAAATAAGCTTTTTTCTGTGTGCAAATTGTCAGCAGAATTTTCAAAATAAAATGATGCTGGTGTCTGCTGCACGGTGCATAGAAGATGAATGATGTTTGTGGATGATTTTTTCTTCCGATTTTTATATCGAGATGCAGATAATTCCATCTGATTGTGGCTACTATTTTTAACAATCCATTGCTAAGAGCTAAAAATTCCAATTTCCAAACCATCCCCTGTTAGGTAACAAATAAATAATCAACACCAAAGCAGCAGCCGTTTTCGTGGCGCGCCTGAAAGTATACTATCGTGTCTCACCATCTGTATGTGTGGCGCAGAATTTATAGTATAGCCTCTGTTTGTGAAAGCTAGCTTGTCGACAGCCTTGTGGCGTTTTACCAGCATCTGCTGCCGTTGTTATTAAGCGCAGAGGAAACATCTATCAGACGGGCAAGATAAACATTTTCGCGTGGGAAGCAGTGTACCGTTCGTGGCTAAATAGTGAATTGGATGCGATGAGACCACGTGGGTGCTTTCGCAAGAAGTTCTAGCAATTCTCTTAAAGCGAAACATCTTGCCCGCTACGGCTGGCTGCAAACTTGATGCTGAGACATTGCGGTGCAGGAGTGAACAGGATTATGGAGGTTTAGAGTGTTGGCACGGTGAAGGATTAGTTGGTACCGCGAGCATATCTATCGAAACAGGTTCCCTTACAGAATCCGGTTGATTTTCTTAGGGTTTTGGCTTTCTAACCTTCCACGGTAGCTTCTAGAAAGGGAGCTAGGGAGTTGGTACGCGAGCTAGTTTTAATTAAAGTTGGTGCTTGTGTTGCTGAATTCTAGCGATGCCTCATTAGGACGATGCCGGCATTCACCGTTCGTACAAGCGTGTCAAGCGAACCGTAGCGTATCGTGCTATGCAAAAGCTTAGCCCAATGATTCATGGACACACTGGAACGTCGATAGCGAAGGCACAGTGATCACTTCAGCCATCGTCACGTGCACGTTTTCGGAAGCGAGTGAACGAAATCACAAGCCGTTGAGGAAGTCATCAAAAAGTGCTGATACTGCAGCGTAATGAGAATATAATGAACATTGTTTTGATTGTGTTTCGCTAGTAGAGACACCGGTCGCAATAAATTGCAAAGTCTTTTGTCTGGTTGCACTAATTGTCTAACAAAGCAAACATAAATACAATTAGAAAAGCTAAGCAGAATGGAATCTTTTATCGCAAGGTTTGCTGGCGAAATTTAGGTTGTAGTACCTATACAAGCGAACGAAACAATCAAGCAGGTAGGTTGTATTTATGTTTGTAAACTTACCGTAAAGTTCCTTCGAATGCTTCCTCTTCCAGCCCGTCATGGCCGGCCGATGCTGAACCGTGCCAGAGCTTGGTGCCCGAAGCCAACTTCATACCATCGTTTGCCAGATTGCCCACGCGAAACAGTGCCGATGCGAGCAGCAGTGGCAGAAACAGTACAACCAAACCGCAGAACACGATCTGGATGTCGAGCTCGGTTGTGGGTTTCTCGTATTTCCAGCTTAGCGCGGACAGTCCGATGTACCGGTGTGTGCCCTGTACGATCAGGTAGCCCTGCAGCAGCGTCATCAGAATGCCGTACCAGATCGACCAGAGCGTGTTGAGATGAAGCCGACGGCGCCGATGCTTCCCCGGGTGGATGTCGGGCGCGTGTGTTTGACGCCGCAGCGAGCCCGAATTGGTCACGTACTGGGTGGAGGTGTTGCTCGTCAGCACTACGCTGCTGTGCGATATGCTTGAGTTGAGGCTTTGGCATTGCTTGGACGAAGCAGTCGAGGTAGCGGTGATGTTGAGCAATGATCGGTTCTTCTTCGACACCATCGTTATATCACCGCCGTTCTCATACCCCACCAGTGAACCAGTAATGGACATCGTGAGGTTAAAGTACTGCACAGCACTAAAGGACCTGAAGTTGTTCAGGGGTTTGTTGCTAAAAGATGGATCGTAGATGATGCGGCTGCTACTGCGGCTAGTGTGCTACGTTATGAGGCTAAGCTACGGCGCTGCAAAAGGATTGTCCTTATGAATGTGTACAAATTGCGCAAGTATTTGACAAGAGAACAAAGACTAGAGCCAATAAAGTCATTGAGCAGTAGGCGTACGATGCGGCGCAAAGGTGCATGTTCTGTGCCTTTGCAGCCGGTGAACGACCGAACCGTAGGAATGCTCAGGGCTACGTATTCTGGAGCAAGCCTTTCGGTGGTTGCCTTCGATATGTTGGGTACATCATTACGTCGTGGGTTACGACGAGATCCGCGATGAGACAATTTTTTCTGTGAAAGAAAGAAAGAAAAAACGGTGGTAAAAGATTAACGAAATAATTTAATATGAGTAGAGTTGAATGAATTCTAGACATATAATGATATTAAGCTTGAAGCTACCATTCTGTTGTCTGAAACGAAAGGCTAGCATGAGCACACATTGCATACTTTTGGGGGAACTTTATAAACGGAAGAATCCTGCAAATGTCAAACGCCTAAAAGTATTCTATGTACTCGTTTCGCAACAAACTAGTAGCCCAGTGTAGTGTCTTCGAGGGATGACGTCAAACGTAACAAACCAAACACAATGTGCTCCCTTAAAATGCCAGTATGTGTCTCACTCGGTGACGGTGATTTGTGGCTACATTTATGTAACTTTTTTTTTTCGCTTCACAACTGCCCCTAATGGATGTCAATTTAAAAAGAAGGGCAAGAAAAAGGTGAATGCCAAAAAATAAAAAAAAAAAAAAGAACCTGAAACAATATGTGCTTTTATTTCGTTTGTCGCAAAGGTTTATTGTTGATTGACGAAGGTGCATACCGTACAAGGCAAGAAAGGAAAAGAAAAAGGTCTGCAAATCCGGCCACACCACAACCAACCAATCATTGGTCCAATGAACCCCGTTGGTGAGTCCGTTTGTTATTTGTGGCCGATTGCTATTGTGGCTCGATATCGTCTAGGGGTCGACATCCAAAAACAAGGGAGCTACACAATATGGCCCACTTCATCATGAACCATTAGCCCAGATGTGGGAAAAGTGTAGCCCGTAAGCTTTACTCCACATTTTTGTCCTTTTGTAAAGAAAATGAGAGTTTCTGGAATAAATGCTTGAATAAGACGAACCAAAAATAAAAAAAAACACAAAATAATTTCACTCCCATTACATTCCCACCCCCAACGGGGTGAACTAAAAATAAGACCAAATGTCCGACCGACAGACGGGACGGGAGCAAATTTCTTTTGCTGTTTTATTGTTTGTTTGTCTCGCCCTGCTTTTGTTTGGCCACTCGTAAAACGTAAATTGTTCTGCGACGTTGGGGGAAAAAATACAAAACAGGCAAAGAAGCCGAAACGAACCAAAAAAAAAATGCAACACAAACCATCACCACCCGTTCTCGATGGCAGCAGATTTTCATTCACACCGATCGATCGATTTTTTTTAAATCGACACAAAACAAAAAAGGCGAGAGCAACTCCTGTCTAGCACCCCAAATTGGGTAGAAGTGGAAAAATTGGTTTACTTTATGCTGCTGCTGTACATATTTGGTACCGTCTGGCACGGTAGCAGGAGACGGCAAAAGAGGAAGAAAAACGGTGGCAAAAATAAAATCAACAATGACCAGAAAACTGTTTGCAGGACCCGGTAGAAATGGTGATAGACATTTTTTTCTTCTCTGATGATGACGATACTTATAGCCCTGAGAGTAAAAGCATCATCCCGAGAGCTTTGCATACGATATAACCGATTGTTTTTTTGTCTGTGTGTGTGTGTGTGTGTGTGCCGCGTGTTGCAATGATTTTTTATGGTTAATGTTCATGACGATGATGATGATGATTGTGTTGAAGAAAATGTTCTTCAAACATGTACCACGGCACCGTATTTTTTTGCTGTGTTGCAAGCGTAGGAGTTGTTCGGAGAAGTTTGAAGACAAAAAGAAAGGAAAAACACACTCCTGCATCACTTTATGTTGCTTGGAAATTTTTTTTCGCCCCGTGAACCTGTATGTTTATTCGTGTTTTTTTTTTCGCCCCGTGAACCTGTATGTTTATTTACATAATTCGATGTCGAGGACAAAAGTTTTGCACCGAGCAAAAACGTATCGTAACAACGGTAACATGTGCCGGTCAAAGACAGGTGGCCACACCGGTACCGAAAGCGCCCGATATGGTGGAAAAGCGATGGGAAATGGATTCCTTTTCTCCCGCTTCCCGTGTGTTGATGGTTTGCATTGCACTTTTTTTCACAAACGAGCAAACAATTCAAATGAAACGAAAACGAGTGTAGCGATAAGCAATAAAGCTTTAGGAACTTATTAAAAAAAAACCGACAAAAGTTTCGTCTGCACGCGTTTGCCCCGAGTGGTTTGGGTAGGGTTGTCCTTCTTCGCGCTGGTTGCAGTTGAAACACACACGCACACACTTTAGAGTGCATTTGCACGATGCAATCTTCTTTGATTGCATTCGGCTCGTTAGGGCTGACGCATAAAAGCATCGTTGATGGTGATGATTTACGTGAGATAGTAAAGAACGGGCAAAAACCATGGTTCAATAACGTACTAAACGTTTGAAGACTTTCTTTTTATTGCCAGACATAAACGAGAAAAGCGGAACGATGAAGATTGAAAGGTAAGTTTAGGTGTATGTTAAATTCGATTTTGTTTGTGCTTTACTTTAGTAAAAATGTGTGAAATAATAAATTTTCCGATTAAATAAATTTAATTTAATGTTGATATTATTTGCTATTGCCAAAAAAATTTTTATTGTAACCTAAATAGTACTGGAACTTTAAAAATAGGAAAAGTCTTGCCGCACAACAGTATATTGTGAAATCATTTATTCATATGGCTGCAACCCTTCTCCGATCTATGCTTCTCGAGTGGCTTCCACACTCAAGAACTCATTTCGAAATTGCTGCGCGTTCTGCGGAACTGCATCGTTGCATTTCGAGATAAAAAAAGGGTATCCACTTGTTGACGGATTCTTCGCTCACCGAACGAAACTTTCTTCACTCAACGGTGCAGCTACAACTTCCAGCGGACAAACTCGGGCTCACTCGGTGAGCACCGGTGCGGTGCTCGATGTGATTGATGGTCCATCCTTGTCCGGCGGGCTGGTAATGGTAGCCGGTTCTGGTCTAGCGCCTTCAGCGAAAAGAACTTTAGCGACCTACTTTTTTACCAAATTGTCCGCTCGACAACTCGTAACGGATACGTATTTTCCCGTAATGGGTTTTGATGGCAATGGAGGCACATTTTCCAACCACCGCCTTCCTCCGTCAGTTGAAGTTCTCAACAAAAAACAGAAGTTAATAAAAAAAAAAACACACCGAGAGCACCACTTGAGAGAAGCAAAAAGTGTGCCACGATAAGGACCAGTCCGCTGCCTGTGCATGCTGGGCTGCAACATAATCTGGGCATAAAGTTTTTCGTGCTACTAATGAAAACATTAACTACACCGTTCGCTACACTCTAAAGTTGGCTAAGCGTTTTCCCGGGAAAATTGTTTAGCAACAACGTGGCGAGCAATATTATTGAAAGAGCGTGTAGCAAAACTATCATGCGCTTAGTCGAGCATTCTCGCTCGCCCATTCGTCGGTCGGACGTTTTGCATAAGCGACAGCTAGTGTTTTATTTGTTCGGCAATGTTCGGGAGTTTGCTGTCCGCTCAACGTGCTCTAATTAAAAATCGATAGCAATTAGATGTCGATTTCAACACTTGGTGTACTAGCCAAAAGAAAAAAAAGACCGACAACACTTTGGATATAATAAGCCAATCAATTATCATTAACGTCCGGAAATCGTCTGCGGAAATGGCATTTCTTTGCAAGCGGACGTAATCATCCACCATCCAACATCGTTCAGCTTTGATGGGTAATTGATGGGTCGTCGAAAGAGGAAAGACGTAAATCGAATGAAGTGACAGAGTTAAGCAGAGTTGAGATTAAATGTGGATGTTTTAAAAGATTATCATAACGATTTGTTTGAACGATCAAAAATGTGCGTTGGCGGTTGGCAGTGGAAGCAGCAGTACGTAAACGGCAAAGAAATAAATTCCGCCTGTTCCGTCATGAAATCCAGCTGTCAAATCTAATTATCGTTTGGGAAGAACGAATTCGTTAAACCGGTTAAGCCGAACCAGCGGCACGATATATTGATATCTTTATTGTTTCTCATTAAGGGAAAAGGCATTTTTTAAAAACATGATAACACATTCGTCAGCAGTGGGGGGAAAAAATAGCACCAACTTTTAGCCGTTTCGTTCCATTTCGTTGGACCGTGATTGATGAGACTGGCGCGTAATTTGATACTCGTAATTGACCGCAGAACCGTGCCCGTTGGCTTCTTTGCTCCATCCGCAGCGGGCGTCTGTCATGTTGCTGGGCCGTAATAATTTCATTAACCATTCGTTTGGCCTACCGAGCCTTCCGGGTTTGCGGCGTGTATGTCGGTTTCATTGTATTCCGTGGTACGATTTGCCCGGCTGGGGTCCTCGCTTTACAACCGGTTGCCGTTTCGTCCTTTCGCGGAAGTGAAAAATTGCAACCGGAAGGCGACGGAGCGATATAAATTGTTTCAGCAAATAAAAACCATACCCGGTGGGGTAGGGGAAGTAGGCTTTAAGAGGCGGGAGTGTCGAGAGTGATGGGGAAAATTTTTTTAATAAAATTATCCTCCCTATCCCCGTTGTCTGCATGCTGGCCCATAAATGAAGTTAGCAGGATCAAGTTCATTTCTTAACTAACTGTTGGCCGTAGGGCGGTGAGCATACGACGATCGGCTGGCAGCTGGCCCGCAACCTGATGCTGACCGCAGAAAAGGTGGCAGTTTCCCAAAATTAATTACAGCATAATGCAGTCGATAATCCTGTTATCAGAGTGTCGTAATCAAGCCACATCTAGGCGCAACGGTGTTAACGTCAGCTAACAGAGGGCCAGGATTGATTGCTGCGCCAGGGTTGATAGTTTTGCAATGGTGGTGATAAATAATATATAAAAAAAAACGGTTTTAAAAGCACAATGAAGGCGACTTTACGCCTAAATATAGGCAAAATGTTGTTCTCAATCGATCGAGGTACAAGAATGAGTGGTTTAAATTTTACGTTCTCACGAGTTTACAGTTCATTCTTAAAGACTTGTTCAATAGACCGGAAGGCACACAGTACCGGCCAAGCACCATACAACGGCAATAAATAGGAACATAAACATTCGCACCATTCGAAGGTTTTATAATGCTTGCTGCGTTGGAAGATAAAAGTCTTCAATTCAATTATGGAGAGCACAATTTTCCACCCAAGCCAAGCCTCCAGCCATTTCGCCCTCATTACACCTTCCTACGGGAGCAAATCTCATTATGGTGCTTCATGCTGCCCAAGCAGGAAGCAAAAAGGAAACAAAAATCAATAGTAAAGAAAAAGACCATACCCCAAACAACACAAGCGCGGCACAGAACTGGCGAAAATCATCGAAAACCTACAATTACATTGCGGACAATGCCATACAGGCCAAGCCAGTACCTGGCCGTATGCGAAACTTCTGCGCCTGTTTGGCAGGCGAGCGAACAGTTCGTAAAGCAAAAGGCAAAATAAACACACAGCGCCGGTGGAACGGTGGCCGGGCTGGTGTTTATTTTTTATGATGCTATAATCTCGCCGAAATGGGCACTTACTGTCCTGCGTGGTAGTGCCGGTGGGGTGCGTAGATTTTATGTTTTATTTATGCTTTGTTTTTGCCCCACTTACAGTGCTGAGCGGCAGCGGCTTTTGGTAGGATTCTCTCACCACCGTCTGATTGATCCTGATAACAACGGGGGGCCACTCCGAGGATGAAGTAAGCTTGGCATCGGCCTCGGGATGTAATAGAACGATCAAGTGCCGTGCCGCGCCTTGATGTTGTTTGATTTCGACCCACAGTTCACCACCTGAACGGGTCTCGCCTTAGACAAACAAAAAAAGTTTAAGGCAAACGCTCCACTGACCTGAAAAATCTCTATATTCGTTGAGACCGTTTTTGATTAGACAGAGGTTATTTTCGTTTGCGTTACCAAATTTAACGGCGTGAAGTGAAACACAACAAACACAAATCGGGTGCCATTATTTTTGTTTCTCCGTTGGCGTTGGCAAACAGTAAAAATCGTTGGGAGTTTAAACAATGTACCGTGGAGACGAATGGGATTAAACTGTAAGCGATGCGAAGGTCAGCTGTTCCGCGTGTTTTGACGAACATTGAGGAACTTTTAATTAGATATGAAGGTGTCGCCAGAAGCTATTTCGATTACCAATTTATGATTAATAATTTAACATCCATAATAATTAAAACATCAGGCATTGAGAAACAGAATGTTCGTTACTAACTCTACTCAATCGATGCTTCACTTTTTGCATATCTGTAGGCAAGAAACATAAAATAAATTCACGGCAATCAAATAAAAATAAAACTTCGAAATTGCAATATATTGTTTGCAACAATCAATTCGAAATTGCAACATTGCTTTACACATCCTGTACTCGTGTACGTGTTGCATGTTGCTTCATGCAACATTTGCTTAGCTCGAAGTATATCACGTTAACGTTAAGCTCCACATCAAGCACAATCACTCGCACATGTTGTCAGCAAACGACGAAAGGGAAGAACTACTATTCTATTAAACCTTCCCGTTGTTTGCGCTACATATTCCGTTTTGAATCATTTGGGCTAAACACTGATAGTGACCAAAAAAAAAAAATGAAGCCAGCGTTGTAACGTTGATTGGTGCGTTTGTTTACATTCGTTGTGTCAATTGCTCTGGCATCATACTGGCCCATTGTTTATCTGGCGGGCAGAATATTCTGCCAGCGTTAGCCGATGTCCTGCGAGACCGATTTGCTGACACTGCAGACATGTTGATGGAAACAAGGGAAAATAAATTAAGCGAAGTTCCCGTTTGTGCTAGACATGAATCCCGTCAATCCCGTTTGTCTGAAATGGGCACCATCCTTGTCCAAGCTTTTAATGGACGGAGTATGTGATGTGGCCTTGCGCTCATCTCTAGTTGGGGTGATAAATAAATATGAGACGGAATGTTTGGGTTTGGTTGGTTGGATTTCGCTCATGGCTGGCGAGCCATACATGTACGACCAGCTGTTGTCGTTGTCGTTCATCATCCCGAACGGCCAGGCGGCGACATTGTGTGAAGGTTATGGAGTTCTGGGTTTCCTGGAAGCCAACAAAACAAGCAACTACGCGCACCGACGGACCATTAAAACTCGCTTTCAAAAGGCAATCACGCTCGGGCCGAAGGGAATCCGATTTCTCTCCCCGTTTCTTACACACGGTCCAAAGGCCACGTATCCGTCATGGGCAACTAATCCCCGCTCAGGATCGCACATGGGCAAAAAAAAGGGAGCAACATATCCATTACTATCATAATCTACATCATCATCAAACGCTATCATCATCCTTATCATCATCAACCTTGCTTATCGTCTTTCACCCTTATATCTTCGCGCATGGTTTTCAACCGTGCAGAAAGTACACGATGAAAGAACCGGCGATGTTTGATTCGTTTTCCATTTCTTCACCACATAACGAAAATAACATCAACGAGGAGAGCAATGGTAGCGCTTTCTTTTCCTTCTCTTAAGGAAGAAACTGTGGACTATCTTGCGTTGAAAGGCGACAGCATGTGCGCGTCTTTTTGTGTAAACGATACACGTTTGGTGTAGATAAAACACTATAACCACGAACGGGAAGCTCTTGTTTAGAAGGGTTCCCCGTTATGAGTTTGACAGACAAATTTCAAGCATGAGGAAATATTATTTCTTGAATCGAGATTTTGGTTTGTGGTTTAGGGATTTGAAGCAAAAAGAAAAAAATCTAAATAAATAATGTTACATAAATGTAAGCAAATGTTAAATATGTGGTTAAAGACACATGCACGGACGGCACGCTCGCATGTTATGGAAATTTTGTATATCATGTAAATAAACTGTTTTGCAAATGTGAGTTCCCGTGAGAAGAAACATTAAAAATTCTTTCTCTTTTGATTTATCCTTGGTAGGTTCTTAGAATAAATATTTTTCAATCTCGTGTTTAGATTTTCCCAGAATAGCTTCGGGAATACCTCCGAAGGATGTGTTTGCCCCTTCCAAAAAAAAAAACCTTATCCCTCCTGAGGCTTCACCCTTCCTCTCGTATGGCAGGAGTAGACCCGGTCATATTTCATGCCAGTTTGTGTTGGAATAGATATTTCACGAGATTGAAAAGGATGTGTTTTTTTTTTCATTCTCCTGGAGAGTGTGAGGGTGATAAAACGCCACGAGTAGCACATTTAGGCACCGGGGGCACGATCAAAAATGTTGCCATCGATTTTCCATTGCAGCCATTTTGTTCGCTTTGAACCTGAAAGCATCTGCATGATATGGAAGGGCTTTATTGGAAAAGAAAATCCTCTTGCAGAGGGGTTGGCAATGAAGGGAAATGTAAGGCAAGAAGCGCAAAAGAAAAGAAGATTTTCCATACTTTTTGTGTTCCAAAAGAGTTCTATTCCTATCCAGTGGTGGAAGGCTGTGTTGGAGCAAAAGGGGAATCGACCCGATGCATTCCAGGCCACTTGCAATCTGAAATTCGTCGCCTAGTCGCCTTTTTCTGTAGCATTTTTTTGTAGTCTTTTTAAATCGCTTTCCCATTTTTTAACAGGAAAAGTAACGTGCAGCAACTATGCCGGTAACAGTAATTCAACGTGATCGAACCTGGCGCAACGGTGTCTTCGAAGGGAAAGGAAAGCTTAAATTCCAACCGTGCACGTGGACGTGACATGAAGCATCGTCACGAGGCTGAACCACCAGGCGGCTCCATCGTCGCTGCACATTGCAATTGTGGAGATGCATTGAACGTGTATAGCTTGAATGTGAATGCGATCAGCGGGTATTGATTTTTCCTTTTTTCGTTTTCGTGCCTGTTTCTTCAATTATTCTGCCCACTGCAGTATACCTGTCCGTTCAGGGTACGCGCACGATGAGCGTTTTGGATTGGCTATGAAAATATTGAATTTAATTCCACTTACATAGAGCATCCCGCGGGACCTCGCAGTCAGAAGCGGCGAAACTGGAGCAAAACCTTTCATTGAAAGCAATTAATTTTAATGAATACTTTCATGGTGAGTTTTTTTCCCCCTGTAGTTAACGTACGATGCACGAGAGATAATCAAAACATACACACAAGCTGACCATTGCAAATGGAAGGAAAACAAGTGAAAGGCTTGAAACGAAAAACAATGCACACAGTCCGACCACTCTTTCGGACTCTTCCGGTTCAATTAAAAAACTTGGCGCACGTACAGTGACCACGAAAAAGAATGACCGACCACGGCACAGCCGGCTGCAGCAGTGGCATTTCCCCGGGAAACTCAATTAAGCTTGTACCTGGTTGTCCTGTGGTCTCGGGGTAAGTTTTTTTGGCCGTAACTTCAGCACAAACTGCATTCCGAATGCATTTCTGTACAGATGATTTGATTTCTTGCTAGCGACCATGATCCAACCGGTCCAGTGCTGCCGGAAAGGTGTGAAAGCGGAACAAGTTCAATTTGGCTAGAGTGGCCTGTTTTTTACGTCGCTTTACCGATGAAACCACCATTGCGTTTAAAGTGAGCAAATGTCAACGGCATTCTATCAATCAACGCGACACAGCCGGGTTCAGGTTGTGGAGAAAAAACCCTAGCAAAACCTAGCAACCTTTTCCGCACATTGATGACGTTATCCAGGCTGGACCATTCGGATGATGATGTTTCACATTGATTCTGATCGCTGTGTACCACTCGTGTTGCTAGTTTAACCAGCAAAGAAACAGAACGTTTGTGTGTTTCGTTATCGTTTTTTCGTTGTGTGTCCCAGCCCGTACCAACCACAAAAGCATTGAAAACGTTACCAATCGTTGTGTCATTGCAGAGCTGCAAACTGTCATTTGCCTTATGTAGAACCTAACCTCAAACATAAACGCGTAAAAAAAACAAACCCGTCCACCGTCTGGCTTGGATAGCCAGCGGTTTTCTCCACTTTGTTGTCACGTTATTTTAGAGCAGAAGTGTGTGCCTTTTTTTGTACCACAAATTTGAAATCTCGTTATAAAACAGTTACAGTCGATGGGAAGTTCCATTTTTTTCTCTCATGTAAACGAGAATGGGAAATCCCGACCACGAAACCACCGAGCACGGTGAAAATGCATGTTCATATGGTTGCTCACAGATGCAATAGAATTGAAACTGTTGTTTTCAGGTTAGGTTTTGCATTTGTTGTATATTTACCAGCATATGTAAATAAAGCTGGGTGCGATCATTAACCTTTTCCGTGTTCAATATGGAACAATTTGCTTAAATTTCGCTTTAAATTTATTTCATTTTAATTAACGTTGCACGAGGGAAAACGAGCCATTTCATTTTATGTTTGTAATGACATAAAGTAGTATCTTTTCATTTAACGGATGAAATATTTCATTGAACAGAGCACGATACGTTAAACGCCTGAAATTATGCTATCCTTGGACAGATAATAATCTTTTTTCCATTACTAGCTATTAAACGCAGCATTTTCTTATACTTTAAAAGGAAGCTTTTCAACTAATAACAAGGGCTCGAATCTTTAATCCGTTCCAGTATCCAACGATTGAACGCTGCAGATGAGAAGGTGTATTTTCAATTTGCGATTTTGCACTAGCAGAGCGGGTATGTATAAAACATTAATCCAATTGCTAACCGACTCACCAGAACCAGAACGGGAAAAGAAGAACCAATCAACCCAGTCGTATCACTGCCAAATCCAAAGCAAACGGACGGATATAACTGATGCGGCAAAAGGAGGAGAAAAATGGTTCCTGCAGCATTAGCAGAACGGGCGAGCAAAAGCGAATTACTACCCCTTCGGGCGAGTGATCACCCACCACGGGCAAACGTGACAAACGGCACTGGTAAAGGATAAATTTCATTTGTTCATCAGCCACACACAGCATACCGACCGTACCGACCGCCAGTGGTAAGCAGCGGCAAAGTCGTTGAATCGTAATTTAGAATGCTGCATTCGTTGTCGAGAAAACATCGTTCCCCGTTGGACTTCGATTTGCGAGATTGGGTCGGTGCGTGGTTGGGTTGGG
>STHB01034341.1:0-20392 GCA_018908115.1 Anopheles rivulorum
GAAAACCTTTCAATCCATTCACATGCCCAGCTAGCAGTTGATCCACAACCACAAAGCAAGGCTTAATACAGCAAGCCAGTCAGTCTTTACTGTCCGTCGATCCTCGCACTGCCTTTGCGCTTGGCTGTGTCTGCAAAAGGGGCTCACATTATTCCTTCCGTATGGAATCAAAATATTTTCATCTCTCAAATCACACAAAACGATTGAGTTTCGTTTCCCTGTACGTCTTTTTTATTTTACTTTTGCTTTAAACTCGATTATAGTCCCCATCCTTTCCACCACTCTTTACCGTGTGCCGTGCAACACAGACCCCCTTTACCAATGGCTGTCTAGGTTGTTTTCGCACAATTCCCGATAATTGCCGGGTTCGTCGCTGCAGCACCCATTGAGCTTTTTCGTTGCACACGCGGCAATCAAATGTCCACCCGGTACGTACGTAAACGAGCGCAAAATAAAAAAAAAAAATACAGCAAGCAAACAAACGAATAAACAAACACACACACACAACAAAACAAACAAAAAAGCGTCCCGGTTACAAACGCGACGTTCGGGTGACGTGAGAATGGTAAATCAAATCAAAAAGGAAGCAAAATCTGGTACATGCCCGTTCGCGTTGGGATCGCATACACGAAGAGGAAATCCGGTCGAAAATCTTGTCTCATGTGTCTGGTACGGTTAAGTGTATGTTTGTTTCTTTGTTTTCATCATCCTTCCTACTGCCTCTATTTCTGCGCTTTTCGATTTCATTTTCAACTCGAATGCCAAACCGCGTATTGGCAATCACACAATGGCTGTGTGTGTGTGTTTTTTTTTTATACGGGATGTACACACCAACTCCCCGGTACACGTACGGAACTATTCGGTAGGCTCTCGGCAATGGTTTTGGGAGCCCAAAAATAATAATGAAAGGGTTTCAGTTCCGATCATGCCGCGCCGTGGTACACACAAAAAAAAAAACCCAAACTCCACAAACAATTAGTTTAATGGGCGCAATTTGGGCGTTACGTTGGTGTTTTTGTATTCGCAGCCCGTATTGCACCGAATCTTCCAACGGGGTAAGGACGGGTTGTCGGTCGGTTCATTCATGCTTTTCGCTCGCCTCGATCTGCCGTCGGCGGGATGGGAGACACACATTTTTGCATTTTCGGCTACAGCCTTTAGGTTCCTTTGTTTGTTCTTTTATTTATTTCCTCATTCCTTCCGTTGTTTAAAAGACATCACACAATTGAGAAGCACTTTCGTTTAACCAGGTGCCGTCGTTGTTCGCATGCGTTGCACCCATTTGCATTGCCGTAGGGGCAGTGCAGTTTCGTGCCGAAATAGGTGTATTCAATGGTAGAACAGGTTCCCGTTAATCTGTTGAGCAATCCTTTATTTCGTGATTGAAGTGCACGAAGGTTACTTCATTCATCTACGAAAACAGTCTCATGGGCTGATTGAAAAGAAAAAAAACACACACATATAGAAGGAGGACCAGCCAGCTGAAACATTAATCATGGTCATTGTCTAATTTTGGCAAAATGTTTGCCAATTTTGAGGGTCCTTCATTTTTAATCCGTCCCAAACAGCCCCATTCGGAATTCCTCATTTAGGAGCGATGTTAATTATCGGCCGAGGTCGGAAAGGTTCCTTTGATGGGTTCGATCGATACGGAAATTATCTGTCTGGCAATTTTGGGGCAAAACAGTTTGGGTGCAAAAATTGCTCCAGAAAAAAACTGGCACGGGCAAACGTTTTGCCAGTAGCCGAAGGCGCATACTGGCGCACAAATAGTTTGCAAAAGGGAAAGAAAACGTGCAACTGTCCCGGTAGAATATTTTATCGCTTCCTTCCAGCAACCCGGTAGGTCTCGACTGGCCAGACATTTTGCCTAACCTAGGAAAGGTTTCAGGGTTTGGCAAAACGAAGGAAGCAAAAAAAGGGCATCAGTCGAAATCTAAACGAAAACAACCAACGGAGACAATGCTCCGTGACCAAGCCCCGTGAGGTCCCTTTCTCTGGACCACCAGCTTCCAGTACATTTTCGCTGCAAGGCTGCTAAAGCTTTGCGTTATATTTCTCTCTCTCTCTCTCTCTCCCTTCATCTCTCTGGTCGGCTGATTTATGGAGCGTATAAAATCTTTTATTAATATATATCGCTACGGTTTAACACGGTTCCGTTCGGGTCTTCGGTAGGTTTGCGAACTGATCGAGCTTTTGCCGTGCATGCCACACACTCACCGAACATACCGACACCGGATCCACTGCATGACCATTTTCTCATGGTCCCTAGCTGGACACCCTCGGGCTGGAAAGCAAGAGAGCAAAACAAAAAAACATTCCCTTCGAGCGAAGGGAACGCTTCTCAACATCGCTCGAGTTCGACCAAAGCGTAACGCGTCTGCACGGGGTGTTGTGCGTCCTGCTGAAGCGATTTGTTCGACTATTAGACCTCATCTACACTAAAAAGCTGCAAAAGAACCCACGGACGGGCAGAAGGAAAAGACAGCAGGGGCAACAACAACAACAACAACAACAAGAAGAAACGACGCAGCATTAGACGTTTCCGAACACAAAACACGGCCCTCGATCGTCTTACTAGTTTTACACGACAAAATCCCTGCAACATTCGCAGGGCGAAACACACAGACCCGTGCCTGTGCCGCCGGTTTTCATCTTTCGGAGCACTTTATGGCCGGTGTTATAAAAATAAAACTGTCATCATCACCATCATCGGGCCCCGGTACGACCATCTCGGGCCCGATCGTAAAATTGGCCTCCTCCGGGTTGAAGCCGTCGGCAACGGTGTACCTTACGCTAGCCACCTTCGACGACGGCAGCGTCGGCGAGCGGCAAAAATAGGAAACAAAAGCACCTTAAAGTCACCCGCCACCAAAGCCATGCCGAGTCGAAGATCGAGATCGCTGCCAGAAGCTTTAACATCCAACGAACAACATCAAGAACTCGGCGCGAAAGCCTTTTTGGGTGGGTGCTGCCGGAGCGCACGAAAAGTGTGACAAGATTTATAGCGTTTAATTGCTTCGGGTAATATCGGGAGGGCTGTCGTGGTAATAAAGTTGTTGAGCGGCGCTGTACCGATGCATCTTCATGCTCACCCTCCTGGGCAGGAGTTGGGCCACGCTAGGTCCACGGGTTCGACACACGTGCGATGGAGCGAGGGAGACGAAATGAAGAAGAAACGAAACAAGAAAACGCTCAAATACTTATATGGGACCTAATTTGCCGGTCAATTAAGACCAGTTGCTCCAAGTGCAGTCCGACCAGCCGGGCGGGAGAAAAGTATAAAACCCATTTTGCGATAAACAAATCGAAGTGTAGAGATAAAACTGCGATAAAGATGAATTTCATTCTCACGGTACGGACCAGTGGCTGCAACGTGCGCATCTCGGCAAGGGAAACGAGAAGCTGTGCCGCACTATCGGCCGATCGGATCGAGAAATGGATCCAAGAAGATGTGGGGAAAGGAAAACGAACCGAGCAGATCGATAAGTGCCACCGGTCATCGAGTGAGACCACCATCGTTGGTGCTGCTTTTACCAGCGCACTCTACTCTTAATCTTTCGATCCAGCTTCAAGCCTCGCTCGAGTGTCTATAAACCGGGGCGGATTTTTCAGCGGGACCCCGCTCGGACGAAATCCATTCGCTCATTACCGGTCAAACATTCAACTCCAAGTGCGGCCCGATCACCTGAAACTGAATGAAGGCTATTGTTTCACTGCTGACTGCCGACTGCAGATCACAACCTGCGCGTATATTTGTGTTTGACCAACTCCTGTTTGCCACCGGTCACACTTGAGCAACAACAGCCGGTAGCCGCTGCTGGTTATGCTTCGCCTTTCATGACCACCGATACACGGTTGACGCGGAAAGACCAAACAGCAAACACGCGATCGCGAGAAAACTCGATCAGTCGGGGCCGTTGTTGGAAAAGACAGCTCGAGTGTGGTGGAGGATGGCCACCCACTTGCTGCTGCTAGGACAAACGCTTTGCCCGCGAGCGATTGTTAATAGCAAAAGCAAACAGACCTGTCAAACGGCGCAACACGGTGGGAAAGCTCGATACTTCACACGAAACGCACAAGCGCACAAGGCGACCGTGCCACGAGGGTCGTGGTAATGGCGTTGTGCGTGGTGAGTTGTGCTACACATTTGTAACGAGTTTTTCACCCGCTCTCGAGCAGATAGACGTATTTAAAAAGGAATCCTGTTGCGTTTTTCGGTTCGCGCAGCTGTAATCAGGAACTCGCGATGAAGTTATTGGATTTTCTCGCTCCAATAAAAGGGGAAATCCCATCGCGAATTCGCGACGTTATTAATTGTGAACTCATGCTCTCAATTAATAACACGGAAGGTTAATCAATAAAGAACCTTTCTTTCTTCCAATTTCCCCGCCACCATCCAAGACCGCCCTTCCTGCTAGAGTACTGAGATAGTAAATTGCCATTAATTTTCCTACAATTATTATAATTTATCGCCCTCGCCCACCGCATAAGCTTAGCAACATAGGACGAGCTCATACACACACACACACACACCGTCTAGGAGATGGAAATAAGGAAGAAAGAAAGAAAACCATAACAAGAAGAACAGTACACCTTCTTCCGCTTTTCCTGTTACCAACAAAGAGATAGAGAGAGTGAGAAGAAGTAGTGAAGAAAACGCGGCCCGTTTAAACGGTTGATGCCGCTCGCATAAACTGCACCGCAGATGGCAAGCCGAAAAGGGAAATCGCCGATGAACTCTTCGCCGCAGCTATCGCGAGTGCATTAATTATTGATAGCGGGAGCTGCAGTAAAAATGCTAATGGATTGCCACCGGGAGGCAAGCGAGCGATGAATAATGACTTAATTTCTTCTGCCACCCTGGCCGTACACACACACACGTACACGCCATCCCTTTTGGTTGGTTGTGGCGTGAAGCGCACTTTCTCCACATACAGATACACACATCAATTACGGAAATGTGGATCGGCGCACAAAACGGAACGGCACTGGTGGTGGTGGTGGTGGTGACGATGGTGATAGAATTAAAATCGTTTGGCCGGCGGGACGATGGGACGCGTTAGCAGATGGGACAGTGGCCGTCGGGTATTTCTTTATTTTATTTTTATATCCACCATCCCGCTTGCCGCTACCATGCCATGCCATCGGGGGAAGATCGATGGAATTATGTTGTAAAAAGAGACATTTTCATTACGCGAGCACAAGCCACAACAATGTGTCGCGCCTTTTTTGCGCTGCCTTTTGCGACCATCGGGAACAACCGTGTGTGAAGAGGTGTTTGAAGCGAAACTTTTGCAAAGAAGATTTTCAAACACCCTCGACACAGGTAGCGTCCGTAGTAGCTTCCCGCAGCGACTGACGACAGGTCAATGAGTCGATTAGTTCCCGCATGTCGTTTGTCATGGGATGCAGTTTTTTGTTTGCTTCGTTTTTGACGGAGGATTTCTCCTTAAAAGATAAAGACCCGACCGCTGGCTGGGCAAAACTCCTGGCGTTAGGCAATCCGATCGTCGATCTTACTGTTTTGTGAGTGTGTTTTTTGTACACAGCTCTTCCCTTCCAATCAGGTTGTGTGGTCTTTTGGATAGAAAATATATATTCTTTTATTCCTTTCCATCAAACGCTTTTTTTTCAGACACGTTTCGTAACGATAACTGCTACAATTTCCACACGATGCGCTCAATCACCCAATGCCCGCAGGCATGTGTCCTTTTCATTTCTTTCTTCCATTTCTCCGCAGCCTATTCTGTCAGCCGATTGCAAAGGACACCGCACCGAATGTTGCAGCCTGCAACTGAACACCCGTTTACCGGCCAAAGTAGCCGCCGGGCGTGATGCCATCGCTGCACTCTCGTAACGGACAAAACGAGCAACCGATGATGATGTGGACCTCCGGGCAATAGCGACGAAGCGATCGTTTTTGTGCGGAAAATCAACACCAAATGGGGTGGTAGGAAACACAACATTGTACAAATGGCAACAGGAATCGATGTAGTACGATTGAGTGCGAAAGTGCGCTTGCGACAAATGCCCTTTCGGATTACATGGATTACACCCGAAAAGGGAGAATGCGATTGAAGTGGCTTATTACGACCATTATTGCGTTGCTGGGTTTATGCAGCTAGAAATATGAAGACATTTACCAACACGGAACAGATGTAACCGTTTTGCTTCAGTTTGCTTGCTTTGCACTTTTCGGGACAAACAACAGATCAACAACAACACGTACAATGGGGCAGAAAAAAAAACCCTCGCGGAACGTAGCTGACGGAGCACATGTGCTGAGGCAAACGGACCCTTGGACCGGATCCGAGTTGGTTGATCTGCTAACATGAAGAATTAACTGAACAGATCTCATTAATCCGCACGTCTTGCTGTTGCATATTTTGTTCTCCACACCACAAACATTGGCACTCACGTTGCTCACATCATATTACACGGTGCCGGCCTGGTAGAGGGCTGCACAAGCGCGTTACTACCCACCCGAAAGGTGGGCCAAACGAGCCCATCATAAACGGCACGTATCCGCCGTGTGACGTTCCGCAATCAAATAAAGGGCCTTTCCGTAACCGCCGAAACATGAAACCGAAACGCAACCGAGCGCCGCCATTTACGTGCGGTTTGCCGTCGGTAGCCGCTGCTATCGGGCCGGGCAGATCTCGGTTAAATTTCATGGTAAAAACTGGAAGCGCGTAGGACGACACCGGGGGCCGTTCCTTTAGGTAGCCGTGGTAGCGTTCCATAAACTAACAACCACCTCCACGCGCGCGCTCACTCGGTCGGGAAGCGCTCACCGGAATAGTAATTAACCTGGCTATCCGCCTACGCGGATGGATTAAAACTCCCCCATGTCCTCCTCAAACTCCGGTTGTCCCCTTCCTGCTCCCTCCCCAACAAACTTACCGCGCTCGACGATCTTGCCGAAGAGGTTCTTGCCGCGCAGGAAGTTCCGGGTCGAGCAGTTCCAGCGGCGCGTCCGGAACTGGTGCTGACATTCGTTGATGGCGAGATTCGCGCCCTTGGCGATCGCGGACAGAACGCCCGGATTTTCGCGTGCCAATCGGCGCTGTTTGCGGCGCAACGTTGCATGAATCGCCGGATCGAGGTACGCCATGCCGGGCGCTAACGGCGAAATGTTGTTCGGTTCACCCGCCTTTGCGATGCCCCTGGAAATAGAAGAAACAGCAAGGTGAGAAATGAATTACTGGCCGACGTCTTTTTTTTTATCACCCGTTTTAAGATTCTCACTTTCAGCTTAACTTTCTCCCGAGCTGCAAGACTAACCTAACATAACAGTTTGAAGTTTTGAAGGCAGATTGTGACCTTAAATTTCCCAAACGAAACGTACGCACGTGGTGTACAACTCAATTACCAAGGCGTTAATGCATTCGGTAAACAGCAGATGATGGTGTTGGCCTACTGAGGCCAGGAAAATCCCGAAAACTTGCCTGCTTCTCCGTTCGAGAATGCTGTCAAGGTATCTCTGCCCATCGACGTAGACAGAGTGTCGTTACAGATGTTGAGGAAATTCCAAACAAACTTTTTCTTTCCCATGAACTCAAGATGCTCTAGAGAAAACATACATTTCTGTAAAAGAGAACACTGGAGGACAGGTTTATCGAATTGTTTTCTTTGGTTGAGCTGATTTTTCCACACAGTATCTGGGTCTATCTGCCAACCTGTTTCCCAAAAAAAAAGCTTCCCAAACACGATCGTCACAAGCGCCATCGGGTTTGCTTGTGGCGTTGAAGAAAAAAGAAACGAACTGCCGCAAAGCCTGTTTGTTTCACAAGAAATTAGTTGTATCAATATTTGGCCACCCCATCCAGCGTCGTTCGGCAACAAAAATCGTCTCCCAAGGAAAAGTGCTGCGGCGTCACGAAATGCAAATGAGACGAAAAGATGACTCCCTCCCCCAAACAAAAAAAGAAACCAAACAACCACGGTCCGATCGCACCCGAACGGAGCTCCAGTTCCAGCGCGCAAAGGCGCTGTCCGCTGGGCTGCTCCTGCAGTAGCGAACGTATGATTAATTGGACAAACAGTCATCATCAGCACCCGCGAAGGTGGTCGAAGGTCTTCGCCGGTTTTGCCTCTCCGGGTGCGCACCGGATCAATAGCGAATGGTTGGTGGCGTCGTCACCGTTGTCACCGACGTGCGACGTGCTTATTGCGTAAGCATAATGCCACGGTTGGCAGTCGGACGGAACCCGTGCTGACCGTGACTGCGCCGTGGACCAAAATGCTGCGTTCCCACGGTACCACCAGTGGTCCGGTTGATTGTTTGTCGGTGTTCTGAAGTGCGTTGGGAAACCCGCAATATGTATGCTTTTATGTCGCATCCGTCATACAGCGGCGAGGGAAAGTGATCAATACGGTGAAAGTGATCGCACTGTGGATGATTTTAATTGTTTTAGCTAACGAACGACTTTAAACGCTAAAATGTCATCAAGCGACGAACCCGGGTTTTGCAAGTCAAATATCGTGGTTAAACCAAAAACCCACTTCAAAAGCATTTAAAGCAGATTTGCAAGCAATTTCAAGCTGTCCGCTCGCAAAAAAACAAAAACATAAACGAATGATTCATGATAAGTAGACAATCTAACATTCCTGGTGGCAAACAAAAACATAAACCTGGCATCGCGAGACCGTCCATCCCGGTTGGTCCGTTTTGCTGTTGAGAAGTGTTGAGCAAACATTTTCGGGAGTTGTCCGTCCGGTCTGCCCATTTATCGCACCGTCGATTGCCGAAACGTGACCGAGGGCTTTGCCTGTACGTTGGCTTGCGTCTTCCAGCAGTAGTACGAACGATCATAAAACTGCGATCGAAAACCTGCCTCACACACACACACACGTGGTAAGCATTCCAACACGTCAACCATGAGGTACAGCATCCTTTACCATCTTTGCCCATGCTTACATAATGCACCGTTGCACTGTAAAATAAATTAGTTTGTCTTGTGTGTGTCGCCGTCGCGTGGTGGAACGCGGAACGAGCATGGAACGCGCGCGTTACGAATGCGCGAATCGATTGAGTTTTCGTTTTTGGTTTTTGTCGCAAATGCGTCTCGCATCGTTTGCACTTCCCATCGGCTTCTAACTGATTTCACAGGACGCGATACTGGCACAGTATCGCACGCCGGGAGGGAAAAAAAAGAGACATCCACCAAAGAATCTTGTCCACGGAGTTCTTCCTTTCTGTTGGCTCTGTTTTGCGCTGGAATAAAACACCCAACAGTGCCACCGAAGATTGACGGAAATGAAGGATCGATATCATCACACGCAGCAAGACGCGAACGTCAGTAGATCAAGGCCTGTGCGTTGGCAGGCCATCATACATCACCGAGACGACACCGACGCCAGCGGCGACCTTACCGGGTGTGTGAGAATCAACTCCGGAACCGTCGCCACCGCAACCCGAGACTCCGTCTTGAGCTCTCTGTCTCTCTCTCTCTCTCTCTTCATGTCGTCGAGTCGTCCAATTCTTGGGACGTGCCGCCGGCTTGACGTACGCGCACAATTTATGATGCGTGCCGGATACGGACGATTTTGATGCGTTATTTATTGAGTCTTGATCTTGATCGTCAGGAATCGCGTACACACGCCCGGGGATAAGGTTGACCGTTGAGAGTCAACACAGGAAAGCGGACCGAAGTTTGTCCTGCGTCTTGTCGCACTTTCATCACTTTCCAATTGTGCATCGTACTGAGTGGTGCTTCACGTTCATGCCCCTTTTGCTCAACCAATTGGAATGTCCTTTTTCGGTAACTGGATAAGCGCCGGTAACGGAGGCCATCACTTGACAGACACGCTTCCAATGGAGGTTGGTTTATTTTTTCTGTTTTTGTTTTTGTTGGCGTCATCAACCTCGAAGCACAAACTAAGGCGCTTGCTTTAAACACTTCATAAACATAAACGATCGCTAAACCGTCGCCAAAGGTGGCTGCGTTTGGTGGTGCTCCATCTTGGACAGTTAGCACACGATGGCACCGGTGTGTCCACCGGGCCGGCTAACTGTTATGGAAAAACCACTTTGTCGCGGATGGTTTTCATTTCCCCGCTGGAAGCGTTCTTTATCTCTTCCGAACGGCTGAACCCACTCCATGCTCCGTGTGTCTGTCGTTCAGCGCGGTATCAGTGCAGAAAATCGAGTAGATCACATTGCAAAAAGCGAGGAATGCCTAGGCGTATGTCCAGACATTGAATAAAGAACAAAAAGAAAAGAACAACAACAACAGCTGAAGCTGGAAAATCAGCCCTACTTCTGCACCAGTGCGTTCCTGTGGTTATCAAATTACCTATTGCAAACACCGATTTAACCGCAAACCTCCTTGCCCAGTTTGTGGTTTGCTTTTGCCCGATCGTCGGTATTCAGGTTAAATGAAAAGCGCCCGACATTGGTAAAATGGTTGATAAACTCGTACACGCGCGCACCGACACGTGTGTGTGTGTGTGTGTGTGTGTGTGTGTGTGTGTGTGTGTGTGAGTGGATAATCGCAAAAACTAATTATCGAATCCAACCCCAAGTGCAACAGAAGAAGAAAAAAAAAAGCAGGAGAAGCAATAAACAAGCACCTCATAAACACAAAACACCCATGAGCGAGTGGTCCCGCGAGGCTGCGTGTGAGGTCCATAAATTGCAAATAACTTCGCCTGCCAACTTTCATGCACACCAGCGGAACCGTTTGCGCAAGATTGCATAAAACGTCAATACACCCGTCCCGTCAGCCCTTCACCCACTATGCCACTCTCCCTCTCCCCTCTCTGGTGGCAAGATTAAGGAAATTGGTTGCCTCATTTGTCAAACTGCAACGGCCACACCACCACCCGAGTTTGATCGAGTAATGCAAACGATATTTCATCGAATAATTAATGATAATTCAAGTGACAACGAGAGCACACGATGCAGGGGAAAAAAAACGATTGTACACCCGATCACCGAGTGGGATCCTGGGGAGGATCTCCGGCACCACTTTCTCGTCCTTGTGTGCGAAACAAAACACAACAAAAAAAAATAAATAAACACTATGCACCAGAGAAACAAACTCGGAAACAGATGATCATCAATCGATCGTCGCGTCGTCGGTTGTTGGAATAATTATCTCCGCGTGCGGTGTCGTCCTGCGGGTCGATCGGGGTGGCCTCAACGACGCCATCGAATAGAGTTGCACGTACCACGCGCTCACCACCATTTGGCCAGCACGGTGAACCACAAAACGCTTCCCTTCCGACGGCAGCGCTACGTAAGATCGCGTATCGCGTCTGGTTGGTGCCAGGTGCCAACCGCAGCACCCGTCGTGGAATGGGAAGCTAAATTAATTTATCAAAAAAACGAATAAAAAACCCCCCCTAGCACAGCACGCTCGCCTAGCATGCCGAGCGCCGTGCCGGTGACGGATTGGCCGTGTCCGTGTCCCTGCATTCCACGGTTTCCGCCACAAACCGTCACTATTAATCACATCGGTAATCATTTTTCATACAACACACACACACACCGAGGGAGGGCGAAATTTTTGCAAGAATGCGCCGGCCACCGGTAATGGGGCGGGTTGGGCCGGAGTTCATCATGGGAAGTTAGTTCCCTTGCCACTAACGCACCGGTACGATCGAATGAAAAATGACACGACGGTGTTAATTTGTCATTTATTACGCTATTAACAAACGCTTCGGACGGAAACTCTGGTGGAAAGGTGAGAAGGAAGGGAGAGGGGGGAAGGGGAGTTGAGAGGTTGTGCATGCATGCAAGCAGCGACTAACAGCCGTCCGTTCAAGTCCGTCATCCGGTTGCATCAACCGTGGTACAGACTAACATTTCGCAAGGTAGCAAACAAAAGTTGGCGTTCGGACCCTGGGAAAAAATGACTCCCCGTGCACATATTTGCAGTGAAGGATGGCAGACAACAACAACAACAACAACAACAAAAAACGCACAAGCTATATACAAATCTCCCAACCAGTGTAGGTTGCTCTTGTTCTGTCCGTGCGGGAACGGAACGGAACGGTCAGCGTAAAAGATTCCATGCGCTGAGTGCAGTACGTTTTTGGGGTGTTTGGGGAGCAACCTCACCGACACCGACTCTGTTCTCCCGGGTGGTGAGTTTGTGTTGCTCTGTTGGCTTCCCCGTGTAAGCCGTAATGCGGTCCGTGCGTCCGTTTCCGCTTCCTGCAACCTGCATCGGAATGCCGAAACCGTCCGCCGGGACGTTGAAGCGTTACCATGCGTCAACCGGCTTCGTAATGCTTCGAGCGGAGATTTATGTGCAAACGATAAGGCTCGAACAAACTACGCGTACCGAGCGTGCGCGCGCGCGCGCATCTGTTTGCGGGTGGGTTTGTCGCTTAATTGCCGTTGAAGTCTTTCGTTTTCGAGGTGAGGGTCTAACAAACGCTCGGCGCGCCGTCTAAAAGCTCTTGCGAGTCCACTCATCAGCGTCGGAAGGTTAAATTAAATGCTCGGACAAACTTCACTCTCGCTCTCGCTCTCCTACTTTCTCTCTCTCTCCTGCTTCTTGTGGGTAATCCTCGTGAGAAAATTCGTTCCAGTCGGACACGGGAGCATTCGCGGGGTTGATGGAATTTGAAATTCTGTTTTCGCCGAGGATCAACGCACGGTTGAAGTCATCGCTGGCATTCGCACCGCTTACACGTACGTCGTAAGCCAAGCACAAGAATCCATTTCACACCTTCTATCCACAATGCGATTTTCGCACCAATTCAATTCCCGGGCGCACCATCATTTTTGAAATCATCAATCGAACGCGTTGTGTCAAAGACAAAAGGATCACATTCTTCTGCTTAACCGAACCAAACCAAATTAAAAAAAAATAAACAAGAAAAAGATAAATAATAAGGCTAACGAACGGCTAAAACGGCACATTGACAAAAGGCAGGCAGTAACAAACGACAGCCAAACACATCACATCTCCACAACGCTTCGTGTAACGCCCGGATGGATGGATCGCAATCATGATGCGCCAAAATTGGCCCTTTTTTTTCGCGGCTGGCTGATGCAAATGAATAAATCTTTTCGCATCCCTGCGGCCGATCATCTTTCGTGCGGTACGGGCTAAACTACCCCCAAAAAAGGGAAAGGAATCGTTTCGTTCACACGCTTTATGACGGGTGAGTGCTCGCGGGCACAGGATTACGAGAGTGATTTGTTTCCCTCCTACCCCCCCTCCCCCTCCTCTACTCCCCCTGGTTCCACCCAGAACTACTCGTCCCATGCAACTTCCCACCGCAAACGGGTCACAAAAATACTGCTGGGGGTTTTGGTGAAATGTGCGAATGGACATAACCTCCTCGAAGGCAAGGAACGCCCCGAGAGTAAGAAAAGAAAAAAAGAAATACGAAATAAACCCCAAAACCAGACAAGCGCAAGCGACGACGCATTTCGACCGATAACGATCAATTTGGGTTAAAAAGAAATCTCCATCTTAATTAAAAGAAAACAAAAAGCAAACAAAACCAAACAAAACAAGTTACGCAGTGCACCGGCGATGGACGAAGCATACCGGTGCATTGCGAAACGCGCCAAACAAACGGCAACACGGTTTGGTTTTGGCCAAATGCACACTGAATGCATGAAGGTCTCGCTTTATCGTGTGTTTTAGTTTTTTCTTTCACCGCTTTGTGGTGGTGATGTAGAAATCGGTTTTAATTTAATTAAAACGGACAGCGTGCAAGCGTCAGCTACACCGCACCTTCCGCGCCCGTGCCGACTTGATCACCGCACGGGGCTGGGAATGCATCTGGGCGATGCATACAAATCAATTTCTGTGTTAATTTCTGTCTTTCACTCTCGCTGCTCTCGCGGTCGTGCAGATAATTTGCATTCGCTTACACCTGCAACACGCACGCCTTGCAATCACAGGCGAAACAGGCGATCGAGCGACGCGATTAAGGACGCATCCAATATATTGTTAAATAATAAAACTAATTACTAAAATAATTATAATCAACATTTACGATCGTTATTATAAACTTATTAAAAGAGGAATACTTTCCTCCTCCTCCTCCTTCTTCTTCTTCTTCTCCGTCATCTTCTTCCTTCTCTTCTCTTCACGATCGTTTCTTTGATCGATCATTCACGCTGCGACCAACGGTGCAAGGATGCATTGCCCGGGGAGCAACATAATGCAAAGTGACAGTGACTTCAACACGCCGGGAAGCAGCAAGCGTGTTGTCACTTGTCACCCGGGAGTGTGAACATCGGGTGGGATATCCATTTCGAGGCCACCGCGAATCGGAAAAGGGCACACCTCAACGTAACTTCAACCCATTTACAACCAACAAACAAAAAAACGGTTTAAATAACAAATTCCCAGCGTTCACATTCCCAGGGACGCACAGACCGTGAGCGTAAATGGACGATTGGAACCGAATCTGGCACTTCTCGTTATTGGAAATTAACACACACAGAAAAAAAATATTAGTGACACCTTTCGCAAAACCGAAGGGGGTAGCGAAAACACGGTAGACTAGCGTGGAGCAGAGATAACACAGCCAGCAGAAAATAAATAAAATGTTAAGCCCTGTCCGAAACCGGACGTCACTTTCCGCAGCGAACGGGGATTTAATCCCGAAAATGGCCTCAAACTTTGGTGGAATAGGCGCGAACAGGACGCGTTTAGCCGTTTTCCTAATTCTCACCAAAAAGGCAAATACACCACAGCTAGACGGACACTCGATACTAAGCGAACGACGCAACGAAGCCACATACACCACACCTAGGAGCCGCACGATCACGAAACGATCGCGAACGACGGAAAGCCCACCATAAAACACTGATATTGAAACCATAAATTTTCTATTAATCATTATCACGCGAGCCATGACTGTTGGTGGGGGGTAGGGAGGAGGGGGCGAGATTATTTAAACCTTCCCTCGCAGTTCCCGGGGCACAAATCCGAGCGATATTCGCTGCCTGGTGGACTGGACTGAACTAAAAACCAAGGCAAACGAAAAAAAAAAACAAAGCAAAACGGCACCCAGCACGATACGGTGCGGATTGGTGCGAGTGGAACAGATTAACCAATAAAGACAAAACTAGAGACGATGAAAATAAAAGGCAAATAAATAAATAAACAACCATCCTACGGGTCCCGATAATCGGGCGAAAAGGCAGCTGCTATTAAGCGACCGAACAGCGGAGGTGTTGATGATGGAACGGTTGAGGAGGGAGGACGGTTGAGAGGGGAGGAGGCGAGGGGATTCGTTTTAGATAAACGTTTCTGCCTGCTTTACCTAATGGTACACTTAAGTAGCGGCGATTAGGAAATATTAATTTCCATCCTGCCCTCCAACCCCCTTTCCCTGGCCCGCCTAGTGGCCACGGGATCAAGGCTTTTGCCTATTCTTCTTCTTCTTTCGTTTTTGTTTTTTCTTTTTCTCCCCCCCCCCCCCCCCAGTTTTATGGCCACCTTATGTTCTCCCTCATAATGATGTCATCGACATCATCATCATCATCATCATCATCATGAGCCGCCTGGTAGTTAAGCGGATCAGGCAAGATCACGGATTGCACCCCCCGGAAAGAAAAACATTACACCAGCGTTACGAACGTTCTGCACAAAGGTTAAGTAGTACTGATGCAATTTACTTACCACCACATTGAGCCCCGTCCACGGCCGGGCTTTGATTTGCTTTCCACCTCCGCCCAGGCACTGATGGCCATCAGGCACACCATAAACACCGTCACCAGATTCATCTCTGCTGCTATTTCGACACTCTGTTTGGGAGTTCTTGTGCTCTAGTCAACTGCTCCCGTAACGGTTCGCACACGTTCCACACACGATGGCACCGTAACCCCCCTCCACACACACACACACACAGACACACACGTATAAGCACCCTCACACGCACTCAAAACACACGTGTTCCAAAGACACTTGCGAAATACACTCGCAGCGCGGTAAATGGTAAATTTAAATTCTATTTCCCCTCTCTGTGCGTATTGTATCGTTTTAATAAAACTTCACGTAAGCTTTGATTGTTGCTAGCAGACTACGACTGCCGATACCAGCAGCGGCACAACCATCAGCAACAACATAAACATCCGCTCGTGCAAACAATGGTTACGATCATCGACACTGCGCTCATTATCACTTGCGGCCGTGCTGACTCACCGGCAACATTTGCTACGTGCGCCACTAGCAAAAAAAAGAACAACAAACGATCCACCCGCGTGTTCCGCACACCTACACACAAGAGCACACGTACGCACACACACACACAGCCACGGAGAGAAACACTGTGTACGCACTGCAGAAACACACTCTATCACGCTTCCGGGATCATGCAACATCCATCCAGGGTCGCTTACCGGTCCTGCACCATAAACGCAAGGATGCTAACTGCCACGAGCTAGAGTCGGCCGTCGAACGCACACCGGGGCCGTAGGTTCGGTGCGAGCAGCAAACGCCAGAAAGAAAGTCCTCCTTCTCCGGGAAAGAGCCCGAACATCAATCACGATCGCACACTTTATGCTGTGATGCTGGTTATGCTCGCTTGCCACTGCCGTTGGTGCGAGCGAGACGGCCGGTTTTACTGCGTACACCGGCGTACACGCGCTGGTCACACACAAGCGAAACAGAAACAGAAGGTAGAAGCGAAAGAAGAACAACAAAGCAGTACACACACATGCCCACACAAACACAACGACGTACTCGCTCTACAACCATTCATCCAATACGCAGGAGCGCCGCAAATGGAACCGCACCGATCGAGGCAAAATTGCATACTGAGCTACGGACCACCGAAAATGTAACTCTTATGCTGGGTCCGTACCTGCCTGCCGTTGTGCTGATGCGCCCTCATGCATAGATTTCCTTACCAAGCGCGTACCATTTGCAAACCACTGCTAATACGATCGTTTGGCCGCTGCATCGATCGAAGGGTCGGTGTTTTTCGTGGTGTGCTGTGACGCGAAAATTGGGGCCGAAAAACATTTTTCCTGCCGAAAAGTGTGACATTCTTTTGCAAATGGCGAGAAAACTGAACGAACGCGAATATTGTGTAGCGGCTCACTTGGCAATTTGTCCACCGGGACGCATAGTGTTCGCGGTTTTGTGCGCGTGTTTATGGTGAAGAAAGTAGGCGGAGCTACAGTTCATCTCACCGACTTGAACGACACCGACGAGAGAGTACGTGCGTGGAGAGTTGAGCACTTTACTCTCACTGTTACCATGGAAACAGCATGTTCATCGGAGGTTCATTCGGTTCGTACGATTTGGCAAAGATAAAAACCGCCATATTGTTGTTGTGGAAAATAGTTCTATAACTAATCATTTGCAGTTTTGGTTTTACTCACTTACTCACGTTTCGTTTAACCGGGGATATTCTTTGCTGATCGACAAGCCACTTTATAAACAGTCACTCAAAGCAGTAATGAACCACACCACAGGCAAGCACTCACAAAATGTAACAACCGGGTCGGAAAAGTGTCCGATTTCAACTAGTATTGCTTTGCTGAAACTCCACTCCATCGTTCGTTCGTTCTAAACGGTCGTCCACTGACTGGTAATCCATGCTTTACGTTTAACTCACGAGGCTACTGCAGCGTTTAATGTTGTGCCTATGGTACGTACGCAATCAGTGCGTACGATGACGAAGGAGACAACTGCCGGCTCACGTGTGACGTGCGTATTAAATTATGCTTACCACTGTGTGCTGGAACAGTGGTAGCAATCGCTACGCATAAAGACCATTATTTTACCATCAGTTTTATCTCAAACTTAAAGCTTTTTGTACTACTTTTTAAGTATAAAACCTAACTTAAAAAACCAAAATGATATGTTTAAAAAATAGATTTACATTTAACAAGCTCCCTAACCTTAGTAATGAAACAATTTTCGGTTTTAAAAGAGACTTCACATCACGTTAGCAAACATCTTTAGAGTCCAACTACATTTGCTCACTGTTCGCTGCCTGAGCAGTAGCGCATGTAGCACGTTTTTATTACGCTGCTTAAACCCTTTTACCCACCGCACCACCTTTACTCCATCATCCCCAGCAGCAGCATCCCTTTGAGATCCCATCGTTTTAAATCAGATAAAGGGATGATGATGCTTCGCTCAAACGCTCTTGTTTGACCAGCGTATCTCTCGAGCACACTTGACGCGCGACTCCCGGCCCATGCCCTCTGCGCTTTGCTTCTGTTGATTGTTTCTCGCTCAAACAGTGTCTGCCAGCCACTGTCAAAGTGTCTTACTTTGCGTTCCCCAGCCCAGCCCAGCCCAACGTTGATACTGCTCGAGTGCATCTCAAGTCTCCTGAATCAAATCGCTTGAATCGTCGTCAAGCAGTGAAGTCTACACTCGTTCGCGCAGTCACACACGGCATGTGTCAAGTCGACGACCTACCGCCGAAAAGGGCCTGGCCCCGATTGTGATCGTACGCGATCGTACATCCGCGACATCCATTCACATATTCGCCCGTTCGGTCGTTCCAGCTTTGGCCGCGATCGTTCCAATCGTCGGAACGACGAAAGCGCTCGGAACGATTCTAGGAACCGGCATCCACGATTCGACCACGAGATAAACCAAAGACCCATCCATCCGGTTCCCGGCACGTTCGTGGTGGCGTCTGAGCGGATTAGATGACTCCGGGCGGGTCCGGTCTGTGCAGTCTGTGCTGGCTGCTTTTATGTATTATTTTCGGTGGCCCACCGTAGAACAAGGGGACAGGTACACGCTGACACGCTTTTGTTTCGGCACAGAGCCACGGTAAGGGAACGCTTTCCTAGGGTGAGAGAATCGGTGTAATTATGCCTCGTCATAATTACCAAGAAAATGTGCGAATTTTGACTTTTGTGTTTCGCTTGCTTGCCCCGACAGCCACTAAGGTGGGTTCCCTTTTTCTTTAGCCGTTTTGCTTTGGCACCCCACCGACAGTGGGCAGGCAAAAGGGGCGATAATAATAATAATAATAAGCGCTCCGGTCAGGGCGGCCCAATCCGGTGTCGGCCGATCCGGATGTAAACTGCCACACCAACACGAGAGATATGATCTGATCGAAGATAATCGATACAATTACCAGGGAGAAAAGTGTTTAAACATTATATATATATATACATACACATGCAATAGGGCAAGAAGCGCTCGAAGCTGGTCGATTGAAGAAAGTGGCAAAGAACGGACAAGCAGGACTGGTCGGAAAACACCGTAAAACAGTACCAAACCTGGTAAGCACTCTGGTGAGCGGTGGGCATGCAGAACTTGATTGACTTCAAGTGGCATTAGCGCTAGAAGCGCCCCCGGTAACCAACATGATGACCGACCAAAAACAATGAGCTTTATTATTGTTTTGCTCGTGTTTTGGCAGTCACTAATTATAAAAGCGAAAGAGCGTAAGATGCCTTTCGAATGCCCCCGGGGGTCACTATCTAGATCAGGTCTTTTTTTTTGTTGTGGTGCTTGAGAAAATTGAGGTCAAAGTCGATCGGGAAGGTGAGAAGTGCGAAGTGCTAAGTGACGCAGGAGGAAAAGTGGGAACTCAATTAAACGCACGAAAACAGTAACGCTTTTTATGCTTTTCAATCATTGCACTCCGATAAAACATCTTATCAAATTAACAGAAAAAAAATGCATTTAACTCACAAACATTTTACGAACGCTTTATATCGCTTTTACTCTTCCTACCACGATACACGTGTCTTTACAACCGATAGCGTAAAGCTCTTGTTAAACATGGTCACTGTCACACGCAAATTATGCATCGAACCGCATGCGCATTTGCACTTCTGCGTGTGTTGGAGCAGGTTTCAGGATCAACAACAAAACAGACACAAACAACCCTATCAAAGTGAAGTCTGTCGCTCGACGTGTGTGGTGACATTTACGAGCCTGCTTGGATATAGTGGTTGTTCGCTTTGCAGTGTTTAACGCTTTGTTTTCTTTTTTCTTTGGTTTAATGATTTTTTTGTTGTATAACAAAAAACGCGAAAAACAATGCACGATTTGATGTTCTTTTTTTGTTGGCTTTTGGATTTTTGTTCTCCTTTCGCTGCCCAAACAAAAACAAAACAAAGCCAAACAAAGAATCAGCTATAATTTTTTATAGCACAAATCATTTTGTACTGGCCGGGCGAATCCAACCAAAAACAGCAACAACCAATGCAATTCTCCTCCTTTTTCTTCTTCTTATTCTTCTTCTTCTTCGTTTTCTTCCTCTTCTTCTTCTTCTTCTTATTTAACCACTTAAACCGATACAGTGCTGTGGCAACAAAAAACAAGTGGAAGAATGTTTAAATTATATTAAATTCTCCCTTTCCCAGCCATAATGAAATGGCGCACCGGGTTCGGTCGATGCCCATTGTGAGGCGATTTTGCACAATTTTTACCTTTCACACAAAAGAGAGTGTGGCCAACGGTGAAGAAAAATGGTCGTG
>STHB01034368.1:0-20381 GCA_018908115.1 Anopheles rivulorum
CCACCAGGAAACTTTAAACTTTACTAAAAGGGGCAGGGTTCAATAATTGAGCAACGTAACATGATTGGTGATAACCAGAAGCTACATGATCGGCTCTGCAAATGGCCCCAGTGACTGACGACAACGAGTTACTTGATTTGATCAAATAATTACAAAGTGGATTCATAATATATTGTCATAATAACAGAACGTTTGAGACTTATTATTTATCTAACCTACAGGAGGCAGAAATTGTTAATACTATTCTTCCAACAATTTAATTAATTAACTATATTAAAATAGTAAATGTTTATGATATTTAATTACTAACTATTTATTTATTTTTTATTTATATTTTATTATGACGGCTTAGCGCCGTATTTACTAACTACTAAGACAACATGCTGTACCAATAGATAATGAAAAATAGCATAACATCGTTTCATTTCAAACAAAAAGCATGAACAGAAAAAGCAAATTCACATCAATATTTGAACTCGTTCGTTCAACCTCAGTTGATGGTTTCTGTTTGAGTGCACGTTCACTTAAATTACTTAAAACTAATTATTTCTTCTCTTTTAATGGATTCAATTAATATCATGTCCAATTACAATTTACGAACATTATTTATGTTGTTGTGGATGCATAAACAATTGTAAATCGGCTCATTATAAGCAAAACTATTGTTAAAAATTAAATTCCTAATATCAAACATCTTTATTAATTAGCAGCGTAGAAGCTTCTTCTAACGAACGGTATCATAAATTAAGAATATTCTGTGTAATTTATTTCGATTCTTTTTTGTTGTTACTCACTCTTGTCGAACACAATTACCCTGAAGTAGAATCGAAAATAAAAATAAAATAATTTCACACCCCCTGTTTAATGCGATTCGCTTTGCTACAGTACAGGCTACAGTGTAAGCGTAAAACAATCTACCAGTAACGAGCAAAAACGCTAAATTTGAGACAAAATAACAACTGTTCTGTTTTTCAGCCGGGTGCAATTCGTGACGGATCACTTACTGGCCAGTACGGGCCGGCCAGCAGTGCCACTTCCTGTGCAATTGAGCTAGCGCTGAAGTGTGTCCGTAACGATCGAAATCGTGATTGATTTGAGTGATTTCTTAGATCAGGAAACGGGTGAACTTGATTTTGGATGCACGTACGACACAACGAAAGTGTACGGCGGCATGCTGGAGGCATGCGACCTCTTTCGGTTTTTTTTTTTTTGGCGCAGCAGGCAGCAGTTATTCCGATCGCGATGTGTCGTGTGGTGCAGTCACTTACGCGATTTTAATGCTCAGTTACGCCCGGAACGTGGACACCGTGGCAACTAGCGGTTGGTCGGCTACGGGGGATGTTGTTCGATCGGGTGTTTAACACACATCGTGATCAAACGATACCGAGCGTGGCCGTGCTACGCGGCACGGACTCATTCTACGGAATTTCTATCTAATGTAGGCAATCAGTCGATGGATCGGCTCGGGGGCTCACCGTGTTTTGCAACCGGGCTCACCACTTACGACCTTTAGGGTCGTCAAGTGGCCCCTTTTCTGGCCTCTGGCCAATGTTTAGCCAGACCTGCAGAAGTACTTCAATTAAAGGGTCCTACACACGTTGGATAAGCAGCAGCAACGTACGGGATAAGTGTGAAACGTGCCTTGGCCGTACGTGCCGGTGTTTGCAAATGATTTAATTACCGCTGGTGGAGAAGCTAACACCCAGAACTCAGTTAGCTAATTTTCCTTAATACATTTTGTGTTTGACTTCTTTATCAAGAGCACAAGCGAACAGGCGTCGCAGGCCAATAAATGTATGGCTTTTAGTTTTGTTGCAAGCGCAACGTGCCAGTTCTTCGCTTCCATTGCACCAACCCACACAGCGACGGGTAATGAAGCCCGAAAATTGTCGAACTACAAATGCCGCTCGCTCGCGGTAGTGCACGCATCGTGACCTAGTGCGACATTGGCGACGTACCGAGCGACCACCTCAGTACCGATTTGCAAATATGATTTATAGCGCAATAGAGCTTTTGCGCCTTTCGTGGGGTTTTTGCAAAGAATGGGTGCAACATGGGACGGGCTGTGCGTGCACATTCTGGCCATATTCGGTGCGTAGGTGTATCGAATTTCTTCGGCGCGAACGTGGCGCCCCGCTTTGCGATACCGTCAACGTTGGCGACAAGGCAGTCGCCTCGGGGCTGGGCTGGGAGTCGTAAATTTTGTGCGAAAATTGCTTTCAAAGTGTGATTTAAAATTCCACCAGCAGCAGCGATTCGCGACACGCGTGAGGGATGTTGGTTTTTGTTCGCTGGAATGGCCTTGAGTTGCTATCGGGACTTATCGTCGATTCTTGCCGGGGAGGTTCAACTGAGCTAGGAGTACTTCATATCGAACGTTCTATTACGTTCTCGTACTAGATGTTTGCAGAATCTGATTAATGGCCATACGCCAAAGTTATCGATACGTGGTGGAATTTGCTATTTGATTAAAATATTCTTGATGGAATTGCAATATAATTTTAAAGTATTACTTATCAATATTACTTAAAATTGTTGGCGAATAATCATGACAAGTGCACGAGGTATAAAAAATGGGTCTTTTAGTTTTTCACAAATAACCGCGCCACGTTCGTCGCCTTATGCCACATACAGTCTAGTGTAAGTGACACGTAAGTGACACGTAAGTACCACGCACGCTGTCGCATTTGTATTTATCGGCTTCAAAGCATTTCGCACATCGGAAGCATAGCCATTCCCGCCTGTGATCACAAACCCGTTCAAAACCCAATGCGTGGGGTTTATTAGTTAATGCGTTTTTTTTTCTCTCTCTCCTTTCTTTCAAATGGAAATACGTCGCACTACACACATTGCGTGCTACGTCGCGGACGGATGTGACAGCAGCTGAAACGGGGGCAAAGGCGAAAGAGTTAAGAAATTATTAAGCAAACAAAACAAAAAATAGTACACACGCGTGAACGATTGATGGCGAGCAGGAAAAACAAACGCACCTGGTTAAAAAAAAATCAGTGTCGCGCTACCCCGGGTACATGCGGTAGCTAACCAACCCAGCAGCCGAACGGCTCTGCTCACTTAGGCATGCTCACGGTGGTGTGCGCTGTGCGGGAAAGCCCTGCAATAATAATAAGCAACGGAACGATTTCTTTAGGAAATGAGTCAATTTAGACCCGCATTTAGGTCTCGCTCGGTCGGGCGGCCGGTCGGCCGGTTGGGCCTCTCTCCCCGCACAGATTGTTGGTTGATGTAATCTCGGATCATGCGCTGATCGATCGACGCCCATGCTCCCCGTGGCAACCGGGAAGAGCGTTACCATCTCCGGCACGGATCACGGTGACGAAATCGGTAGCACGGTAGCAAAGGGTCCACAGTAACGACCGGCCAGAAGGCAGGAAATAGTGTAGAATTAGTTCGTAATTTGCATTCAATGTGATTGTGAAACTGGCCAGCCGCAGAGGTTACATCAAAATCTCGCACCTATCCTGTGTTGCAACCGGTTGATACCGGCTAATAGGTGCCAATCCCTGTAAAGTGGTAAAAGTGGTATTTTTCGTATTAAAGTTTTCATTTAAATTTAGTTTAATTATTATTTTTTTAAAACATACATACATGAAGAAACTAAAATTAAACATAAGTTCATTCTTCCATCATTTCCTTAATTAAAGATCAGCAAAAAACAACCAGCTACATCAAACCGGGCCTATCTTCCTCCTAGATATTGAAATAATATCGATCGATAATCCGCTGAACGTAACGATTTGATCGTGTGGCGCCAGCACCCGTGCCATGTTTTCATGATTCGTGCCGCTGTTGCTGCTCACTGCATACAGCCTCACGACCGGATTAGATGCGACTCGTGCATAAATCATAATTACTGTCCATTTGGAAGAGTTTTCAACTCAACAACCGCGGCAGCCGTAGTGCGTTGTGTCTGCATCATCGGTCGATCTGCGTTTCTGCGATCGTTCTACGCAATGGGCAATGGCTTTTAGCAATCCTCTCCTTTTGCCAAGAAGTGATAGGTGACCATGTGTGTTTGTGTGCGCGAGCGCCTGCCTATTTTTTGGTTCACTTTCCAACCAAACGGCAATGCCGCACGATGTTTGCCCGATCGATAAAGGAAGGGAGCGGTTAGTATTAGTTCGTCTATCTCTCTTAAACGGGAAGGACAGGTCACCAGAAGAAGGTGAATGGGCGCCATACTCCTCCATGCGAAGATCGCTAACTTTTACGTGCCCGTTTAGATCGGGCAGCAGTCGATGCGGTTTACTTTTTGCGACCCCATTCCGTTCGTGGCGCTAATGCGTTCGAGTTTCGGTGCCTCGCACGCTGCCAAACCGTCGCTGACTAATTGCAAGCCGGTGTTTAATTGCAGTTGCTGTGTGCCGACTGTATCATGCAGCGTACCGTGTAAGATATCGGGCTTGTATGCCCTTCGCAGTTCAGAGGCGTACCTTTCGGTAGGCCTGAAGGAATCGAAAATCCTGATTTATTTTCACGAATCATTTGATTAAAATCAATCAGTGGCTATTAAAATACGCCGCAACTGGAATACGGTGCATTTCGGTTGTATCGAACGTCACCCTACCCATCGACCGGGTAAAATTGTTACTAATCTATGGTTTTGCAGGTCACTAAGATCGCTAAGAGATTTCTTCGTGTACCGGGTCAGCAAACAAATCTGTTTTTTCCCTCCTTTTATCCTTGAAAGGGTACAGTTTCGTCGATCGTTACGTACGATAGACCTGGTTAAGTATATTTTACGATAACGCGCAGCCATTTATTTAATTACCGCCTCTACGCGATTGCGATTCTAAGCGATGCTAAATATGATATTAGTTTGTTATTGCATAATTAAGTCAATATAAATCAGGTCGAACACTAGAAACAAACAACCATATTAAAAACAGACTAGAAAGGATAACGATGCTTGTTTTGAAGTCCCAAAATTACCCTTTGTTTGCTGTATGTTATCTTATTCATCCAGGGGATAATAATGAATATAATATAATAATAAATAAAGAATAATAATATATTTTGATAGTTGTGGTAGAAACAAAAATTAGATTTGCATATATTTATAATAAAAAAATATATTGTATAAGGTAATTCAAAAAGTCTAATTTTAAACGTAAATAAACTATTGTCTTTCCAACAACTTTAGCTTTTGTGTGTTTAAAAGTTACGTGATATTTTGCGCCAGTTCACTGGTGACATTCGATGGCTAGAACTAATCCTCAACCACACATTTAAATTATCCTGTCCAATGAAAATTGCCCCGCTGGCGATGAGAACCAAACAAACTCAACCGCCGACGTTGCAACCGCTTACAATTAATTGTGCGAAACATTGTGGCAAACTCATTCCAACATTTGCCAACCGCAAATCCGTTCATCTTCCCATCTTTACGTTCCACGCTTCCAAAAAAGGGGATGCTACGAAATTGGAATTTTGCACACCCACCGCATGAGTTGCAGTTTGGCATGGCACTGTGTCATGTTCGCGAAGGCATCGATTTCCCACAGTGTTGCCTGTTCGAATTCTCCCATCGCAAAGCACAAGCATCGGTGCTCGACAGCACCAACAAAAAAAAACACGCTCGCAAAACATTGTGATTTTGTTGTGTGTAAATGGTGATTTTTCCTATCGATCTTCATTTTTGTTTCGGCTTCCCGGTGCATGTTTGTTTGTGGCTTTACACAAGCAGCGAAACTAGGCATCCCCAAATGATAGGCCAGCCGGGAATCGGAGTAGTCGCGACCGAAAAGTAGGTCGGCCCTGTAACAGCTGATCGAACCAGGATAAACAACCCGGGAACTGGGATGGTGTGTGGGACGAAAGTCATTAGAAGAAATGAAAAACCCTTGATGGGTTTGTTTTCTAGTTTTGTCCCACCGAATAAACAACACCATCATTTTGAATGCCGTTTTATGTTTCTACTCCAAATCTCTCCGTATCGTCCTCGCCCATTACCTTACCGGCCACTGGCCACATTTGCACGCCCACAAAAGCATAAACCGCCAGAGCCGTCTAACGACGATCAGATGATGATCATCTCCACCGTCACATCTGCATTTCTTCTCGCGGAACTTCGGTTCGGGCCGGCGCAAGTGACATAACCTTCGTGCGGCTTTTGGGAGGGCACTCGAGGGACAGGAATTTAATGTACGGCGCCGTGACGCAATCCACAGCGCAATCCTCGATCCTTCGCCGACAATCACGCGGAAGATCGAATTCCAGATCGATCCGTTGGTCAATTGAGTTCGAAGCTCGCGGCGAAGATGGGAGCTCGAAACGAAGAAGTGAAGACAAATCAATTGCAATTGGTTGGTGGGCTTTGCTGGAATGGTGACGATAGACGGTTTACCTGTGTCGTAAGGATGTGATGAAATTGTGGTTTCTGGATGAGAGTTTGCTTTGCAATAAATGTCTTGATTTTAATGGCATATAACAAATTCAATCGAACTTAAATGTCCTTCATAAAATTCAGTACTAGAAAGAAAAGACACATTACTAGGTTTACTTGCTAATCTACTACCTTTTCAAAGTCTTCGGAAGTTGGAGGATTCCTCTAAATTCTAAACTAAATTATTCATCTAAATAACTAACTTAGATAAAAACTTCATGCCAACCTGAATTACAAACGCTTCTAAATCCCAAAGGTGAAACATCCCAAAGCTTAGTCCCAAAGATATCAAAAATTGTTTGTTTGTTTACCGAAACCGTTCACTACGCGAGTAAATTCGATGTTTTGACGTTTAGGCTGTGTCAAAAATCATGCAGCCCAATTAGATAGCGCCATCTATTGGTATAAAAGCTGAAACCTTAAATAGCGCCAATAACAGTTTTTTTTATAAAATTCTTGTTCCAAAAAAGGATATTTTGTTTAAAGAAAACTATAATTATTTTTAGCAAAATGACTGCAAACTGTACTAAAACTCTAGCATGTCAATAAAAATCAATTTTTTGGCATTACCATTGTGGAGGCTTTTGTTAATAGGTGTCTATTTCAGGCACATTTGCTTAAACTCACGTTTTCTTTTCTTTGTACGATTTTACTTTGCCAGATCACGTTGCTAAATAGCGCTACAAGGTACAAACAATTTTTAAGAGCTAAATTGCCGGTCTAAACGCTTCAACATTTCATGCCTTCCTCTTCGCTCGTTTTCAGCTTTACAAACATCGACGACGTCCATCATCTTCAATCGATTATCGCGTGCGTGACTACGATTAGCATGATCTGCATCATCGTACCGCTGTCATTCAATCCTGATTTTTATGATACGAAGAACGCGGGTAACGAAAACAAAAAATCTACCCACAAAAGCGCACAAAAACGGAACGAATTCCAGACCAATCCCCAAAATTAAAAAAAAAACTCGACCCAACGCGCGCTGCATTTGTAGGGCGAAGAAAGAAAGCAAGAAAGAAAAAAAGCAATGAACCTGTAAGATAAAGTCTAGGCTAGATCCGAAAGATGTATGCCAATCGATGGCACAAGCGAGTCATAATTTCGTGGGAAGAAAATTATGACGCTTGCCTCGGAGAGGAGACGACGATGAAAGGTTCGGCACAGGGAAAGAGGATCATGAACGATCTACCCGACAACCAAAAACAAAAAGAGCTAAAGATGGGAGGTTTTGTTTTTCCTTCATCAAACAATATGTAATATTTTGTTGTGTCGTCGAAATTCGTTCCGGCGGCGCGTAAAGTTAGGCTTAGGGAAATTATTCCCACCTTTCGCTTGCGAGGCGGGATTCTTCTCGCCTTTTGTTTTGGGGCTCGTCTAGTGGTTGATTGTTTTGATTGTTTCTTTTGCGGTTCGGCTTTTAACGCACAAACACAACAGGAACGGACGGAGGAATGCTAGTCCCTAAACGTAACATGCACGAAATCATGTACCGACCGCGATGGAAGGGAAGGCTCTATAAAAATAGAGCCAAAACAGAAAACAACACAAAGCGAGCGCCACTACCGCCCTCAACCACGACCAGCCTCGCATAACTGGGTCGTGCGTTGAGGGGGTTAGTTTTTCGTTTCGTGTTCCGCATTAGCATGCGCTGCACTCTTTACACCGCCGGCAATCTCACGTGCACGAAACGCAACAGGAATGGTGCGTAACGTGACGATCAAAGCGGGCCACACAAACACACACCCCGTGACAGATCGTTATTAATCGGTAGAGAAAAATGTGCTCACTGCACCGGCCACCGGCCACCGGTGGTATGGGCTGGTTTGAACTTGTTTTGTGTGCGCAGAAAAATGCAACAACCATCGAAACAGCCGCAGGAGCAGTTGTGGGAAATTCCTGATGCACATTCTTTTGCACTTCTGTTTTTCCTGCTGCACGGTAAAATGTAATCGTTTCCGTCGTTTATCGTCGATTTTTGCTCCCCCCCCCCCCTCGCCGGTGTTGCCACCGGTCCCTTGCTCCCTTGCTTAATGGTTCCAGTGCTGCATAATATGTTATTAATTTATAATTGTAATACGAAATAGGTACTGTGGCGTGCGGTGCTAGACCTAGCGCGCGTGGAAGCAACGAATGTGAGGTAAAGGTACTAGATGCAACATAATTTACCTCACGTAATTGTACTTTTTTAAATTGATCGTATTTATCATTTTATTAAAATATTGTACAAAGATTCTATTATTGCCGTTGTCAACCCGTTGGTCCGTAATTAAATGTTACGAAAGAAGTGGCACAGCAATCATTATTGAATTATATTGTTCCACTGCAAAAGAAAAAGCGGGACGCGCGCGTAAGTACTTAAACTAAAGCGTATTCGACAAGTGATTAAGAAATTAGCAAACGGGCTGATATTATGCTGCGATGCAACAGTTTAGTGACGATCGGTGTAATAAATTGTGAATACAGTTCGAACGGACGTTGCAGCAGCAGTAGCAGCATGCGCCCGAAAGGTTGACAAATTGTTTCGCAAAATATGAGTCCAAAAAGGGTAAATAAACCAAAACAAAAAAACATGAAAAAAGGTGCACATGTTTGGCTTGAAACTGTTCTCATTTAGTATGCAAAACACCGATCGCTGGTGCCAGCTAGGGGTGGTGCATAAAATCAGTTCGACCTTAATTGCGCCTCCATACCGATGCGTTGATCGATGCGTCCGTTGATGGGTAAAAAAAGATGACACGCAGCCAGCTGTGCAAAATCGTGAAGAAAAGGTAAAAACAAAATCATTGCTGATGCACCCGAAAGAATGCTCGAGTAAATCAAGCGCACTTTACCGTTGCCCAACTGTGCCGCTTGAAGAAGAGGAGAGAAAAAAAACAACTAACAATCCGACATAAAACTTGTGCACGTTCGACCGAACTGCTTCGCTTCGCTCAGCCCAGCCGCCTCGAAAGGTCAATAGTGCACAAGAGTGCGTTTAATTATAGCGGCCCAAAAGTGGTTTAAAAATTGACCCAACTCGCCATGCATGCGAAATGGAAAGAACGCGAAGAAGAGGCGTCCCAACGCATCGCAACCGAAAGGACACCCGGTTACGGATGATACACATCCCGCCGAAATAGGCGAAATAAAACATGACCTCACACAACACACACACACACACACTGATGGCACCGATGGTGGGGCTCTCGGTGATTCTTCCTTGAGTGTGTCGTTCCCCCTTAAATCGAAGTACAGCAACATCGGCAGCAAAATATGCAACCAACCTTAAAAGTGAAACACATGAAACCAACTCCCTGCCGTGGAGCATTGCGATGCGGCACGTAAATAGGGTATCGTAAAACGAAAAGTAAATCCGCGTAGCGACCTTTACGCGCGCGGCGTTTACTATACTACCCCTGTGAATTGGATAATGATCGAACTGTAGCGAGCATAAAACGCGCTCCGATCGGTGGGATAATTTACGAAAGTATGTCAAAATCGGCTAGCACCGGTTATGCCGGGATGCGTCGATATCCTTGAGGGATGGGGCATACGCAACGGTGGTTGGAGTGGTTGGTTGGCGATAATATTTTTATGTTTTATTCAAATTAAGCATGTTTTGGAAAACGGGGAGACGATTTGATCTTAAGGTGAAGCATATTTTACGGAACAGAAATAAGAAAATATGATTAATACTACTTGGAAACGTTCCCGTGCGGTAGAAGAGCAAACAATGAAATCAAATAAATTTAACAATAACTAAACAAAAATATCTTACTAAACGGTGTTAAAACATAGTTCATAAACTTTTCACAGTTTGAGACAAACAGAAAGAAGAAGAGAACAGAAAGAGAAATCGTGAAGCTTAAAATTAATGTCTTTAATGGTACTGCATGAAACATAATGTTTGTATTAAAACCGAATTAAAGTAGCAACAATATTTAATAAAACGCTAATATAACATAAACTTATACAATAAACTCTAATATGTCACAAACTGCTAAAGCATTTATTACTTTCGTTTTAGGTTTTGTGAAATAAACTTGCTGTTTTATTCATTTTGCCATTCTGATTCATTTCCTATCTGTCTCTAGTTTTATTTTGTTAACTAAATGTTTTTTTTCTTTACTTAACTATTGGTTAAATGTATCCATTTTTTGTTATCTTTTAGATAGGAAAAAATTAGGTTTTTACAAAAAAAAAAATTGATGGTTACCATATTTTCAAACGACTTAATTCTCAATATACCCTAAGAAGAACATTATTTGCCTACGAAATAAATGCCATAATAATACTACCTACTAGAGTTTAGAGAAGCATCTATGCAGCTAAAGCAGCAACCATTTAAAAGAGATTTCTAAAAAAAGTGAAAGATAGTGATTAATAAATTATTTGAATAAATAAATAAATTTCTTGGCTGCTAAAGTCATTCAATTTCACACATCAATATACAACTTTGAAATTGAAGAAAATGAATACTACATAAGAAAATGGGTTAGAAAACTGAAGAATGTTCCACTAGAAGTGGTCTCATTTTGCTGGGGCTATTGGAAACACTTTAAAAACCATGAAACACACTGCCCGGGTATGCCACAATTCGTTCAGCTGTTCCAGTGCCAGTTTCGTTCTCATCGCAACCACTTCATCGCTATTACTTCACCCACGTCACTTTCTACAGCGTCCACTCTGCTGGTGCCGCTGGTGTCGATTTCCAAACGCGTGCATATGTTTTTCGTTCAGGTTTGTCTTTACCCGAAAACCTGTAAACACAAGCCAAGCGTGCCGAGGTGCTTTAAGCTGTGGGAATCTACCGCACAGCCAAGGCCGCAGCGAACAGCGAAACCAGCGAGCCCTTCCGAGCCTGACGATGGAGGAGTCTGCAAAATGAATCCGTCACGACGGCTACAGAGGCTATGGGCACGATGATAATGGTGCTACAAATGAGCTTCCCTCGCTGTTTGTTCATCGAAACCCATGTTGTAAATGCGGCAGGCTCATTATTGCATATTAATCCGGTAGTCCCTTTGTTCGATTGCGATTTCGCGGGTGCAGCTATGATCGGTATTCTAGCACAACTTAAATAATCAAAATGGATTTAACCAATTGATTTGGATATTTCTAATCTAAAGCATTATTCGCACTCCATTCTCCACCATGTGTTGAAGTTCTTTCAAAGAAATAATCTTTTTTTCACGCTTTATTTCAAAGATCAAACGATTGTGCAGTAACTTTCAAAGTCAACCAGCATCTTCTGTTCAAAGGAAGGAAAATAAAAGCCTTTTACAAAACAAAGCACAAAAATAGATCGTTGAAAGCTACATTTAGTACGCGCCACACAGTTCATCCTATTGAGGTGGCATCAAAGTACCACTCGTTGTCGAGCCGATCGAGCAATCGATCAACAATCATACACCGTGCGTCAAAAAGTGACGAATTCTCCACGCATACGACCACACGAAAGTACACTCAGTTTTTCCACCACCAAGATGCGTACCTGACGATGATTCACGTCGAGTGGCCTTGGAATGTGAGTGTACGCATCGCGGGACGTACGGGCATCGTTTTCCTTCTGATGCAGGCTGATGCGAAAGCAGAACCGAACTGACAGCTGTCAAGGATGGGGAGATCTTATAGGGGAAGACGATCTCAAACTCAAGCGGAGATTTGCTTTTAATTAAACGGCTCAAAGCAGTGCGAACCATCCGCCGAGTGAGTGACATTGATACTTAGCTCCCCCAACTTGTAATTGGGTGTTTCGGTGTGTCATTTTGGAAGACGCTATTCACTTGCGGGCCCTCCACGACCTGAAGGCAATCATTATGCGTCCTAATGAGGCATGATGTTCTACGATGGTGATTGCTACAGATGAAGCGTACGAGCAGCGAGAGCAATGCAGAACACACTCCAAACACCTCCAATAGATCAATCATTACACACACAGCAAAAAAAAACATATCTCTAGGTGGCCTGAGCCGTGGTAAAGAACATTCAAAACGTGCTGGAATTTCTGAAGAAGCCTGCATCCTTCAAAGCCGTCCACCTTCTGCTAGGGTCAAACGTCACACTGACAACTTTTCATTATTCTAATAACGGTCCATCCAGATGCATGTCACACCGGCCCATCAATAGAACATCGCCAGTGGAACGTGTATCATCTTCGCTGGTGCCGCTTCTTGTCACGATCGTTTATGCCGAGGTGTGTCGAAGGTGAACTCGTTCCGCTGCAGTTGCACAATTCTTGCAACACAACGGCCTGTCAATACATCGATCCATCAAGCTGGGTGGGACGATCCGTACGACAAGCGGATCATAATCACTCCCGTGCGGACAGTTTAAAGCGAACGGACGTACGGCAAATAAATAGCAACAGTTTATTTTTTTGCCATTGACTCACATTCCATGCAAAATGGATACCCGTTTTGATATAACGGAGGAAGAATGTTTTAAGGGGTGAATGTATGCTGTTGAGTGTTACATACCACCAGTCGGGGGATCAAGTCGAATTATTTGGTTAGCTTGTAAACTTGTAAAGAGAAATGAAAAAGTGTTTCAACACACATGGTCTATGAGATCGTTTTACCAATTAATTCTTTGTTTATAGTTCAACAATGTTTGATATTAAGTGTTAAAAATAACAATCGGTAGAAAACTACTGAAGAATATGTAGAACTTCCGGATTTTATGGGTTATTTTTCTAAAATTCAAAGGAAAAGAATGCAGACACCCAATATGGACTGCAAGAAATTCTAATGATGTTTTAAGAAAGATAAATATAAATTAGCTGATGAACAATTCTACAAAAACTCTTGGAACAATGCTGATAAACTTGAATAAAACTACTCGAAAAAAAAACATTTCAATAAGAATAACTCGCGTTAATACTAAAACGAGAAATACATACAGATATGTCTCTTGTTAAAGACAGATTATCTGCTACAGGACAGTAAATATTCAATTTTATTATTGTTAATGTAATTCGGTGTCGTCCAAGAAGCAAGAGGAACCTCCGGAGTAATTCGGATCAGTACGCAATATTCTTCGGAGTAGTCCGGAAGAAAACGAGTAAACGAAACAGAGTTTTAGTTTAGCTCTCTTACTCTTTACTCTGACGAAATAAAACTATTTAATTATAATGTAAAAAAATCAGATAAAACAATTATAATAATAAGTGTCATGTTCTAATTACATTTAAACTGTTTTCCATGATTCAATTTGTACATACATGTACCCAGGGCGAAAGAAAACATTTCCCTTGTCGCTTAACCCAGTCACCACCGGGCAAAGGTGCCGCAAAACAATCACAACGAGCGCCGAACGCAGTAAAGGTGGTGGCGCCTATCATATACACAGCTGATCATCGTTGTAGCCGAGAATCTTCAGCACCCGATCATCGAAACGAAAGCAAAAGTGAAGGAAAACAAAAAATAAAAAACACAACAGCCACATGCCAAGAGCATGTGGTCGTGTGGGGAATGTTTATGCCTCCCACCGGTTCATAACCAGCGCAGACCCGAACGTTGCACGAACCAAAAAGCTTCACCAGAAAGCTCCGATCCGAGTTCGACGATCGCGCGTCCCTTCGTGTGTATGTGCGTTTCGCTTTCGTTTCGCAGATCGTTGGGGATGTTGCTTGGCAACGCTTGGGATGTCTTTCTTCGGCACGGTACCATTCGATTTCAGTCGTTCGTTGCCTTTCGCTCGTTGCGGTCACTCGTCACTGGTGGCGGGTTATTCTTGAAGTACCGGCCTATCTCCCCTGTATCGCGGGTGCGTGCGTTGGTACAGGTTCGCGTGTTTCTTGCACCGCATCGGTTCGGACGGTTGCCAATGGTACGCAGCAGGTTTGTGCGTTTGCTGAGTGTTTGTGGCTGGCCGGTTTTGTTGTTTCTCGCGTGAATGTTTCGAATGCTTTTCCATTCGTCACTTTGCACGTGCAATTTGGTGTTTGGTTGTTTGTTTGACCGCTAATGTGAGTGATTTGGTAGAAAAATTCACGGCGACCGCGTGAAGGCTACGTTCGAGTGCCTTAGAAACGGTAGCACGATGTGTGTGTGTATGTGTGTGTTAGTGTATGTGTGAACAGTTTCATGGACAAAGAAAGAAGCAGTGCCAGACAAATGTTTGCTTGACCTCGGACAACGTTGGCACGAGGGTTGTTTTGATGCAACTTTGTGAAATGTGTGAAAGGAAAACTCGTTCAAGTAACAAGGTTGGAAAAATCACATCAGTGATAGTGGTGAACTGTAAATTGGGCACTATAATCTTTAAAAGAGCATTTTCTTCTTTAGAGCTATTTGGTTGCAACAATAACGCAAGAATAGCTGCAAAAAGTTGTATTTTTCAATTTTTCAAAGTTGTAATTCATGATTTATATTTTGGCAGAAGTCAAGTATTGTGTCTTTTCAATTTATGGATTTTTCTGCATTTTCTATGGAAGAATGTTATTAAAAAAAAATTATCTTCTTGTGAATTATTGTGAGTACTCTTCATTTCCTTGTCAAGCTAATTGATAATTTATTGTATCAAGGTTTCATTTAGCTTCCTCCTTTGATCGAAGCATGCCAGTCGTTAAGATCACTTTGATTCAATGAATTTCTTCTCGACTTTAAGCCTATAGTTTGGTTGCGCGTGAATTTTCATTTGAACAAACAAAGGTATCGTAAAATGTTACAAAATTGATCATTTTTCTCCAATTTGTTCACATTCCTTGTTTGTTTCCCGCTTGCCCGCTCCGACCTTATTAGGCGATAAAAAGTATTTAGTGAAGAAAGTGAGACAACAGCAAACAAACGCACAACCTTCGCGGACCAGAGAAACGGTGTCGTGGTTAAGGAAGGAACGCAAAGCGGTAGTGTAACAGCGGCAAGCTAGTAAATACTTCCGAAAATAAAACACTTGCGAATAGAGGTAACAGCAGACAAACAAAAAAAAACACCCACCGACAGAAACATACAAACCAATAACAATGGTGAACAAACAATACAACGTGCATAATCCGAAGCTGCACAAATCGAAAGCCGGGTTGGGTGGTGCGGCCGGAAGTGGCAGCAGTGGACACAGCTCGCCGTCCCCGTTGCGTAGTTGCTATCCGATAATTTCCACGCGTCCGACCGGGGCCACCGACGAGGACGGCTTTTCCGTGGAAAGTGACAGCAACAACATGTCCGACCATCAGTCGGCAACGAGCGGGGTCGGGTACGGTGTTGGCCACCCACGGCAGCTGCCACCACCACCTCCACCACCGACCCATCGGCATCGTGGCACGCAAAGTACGCAGCCACCCCAGCAGCAGCAGCAGCAGCAACCGCAGAACAATTTAAATGTGAGCCGCCGTTCGGCTTCTGCGGAGCTGGTGCGCGGCCCGGAGGAGGACGACGATGGGCTGTACGGGCGCAACATTCAGTTCTACAGCGAGGGCCGGGGAGTCGGCGATACGGACGTGGTGGGTGAAAGTGGACACGCTGGACGGTTCGGTCACGGACATGGTGGCAAGGAGCTTACCATCAGCGACATTGGCCGATTTCAGTACATACTGCAGATGGATCGAGAAGTGGTGAGTGCTTTTTAGCTACATTTCTTACCGTAAACAGAATGGGAAGGAATTACATTTACCAATCTGACGTTGTTCTTTAAGACTTAAAATACAATACAAACATAAATGATCTTATTAAGCATTTCGATAATGAACCAAACAGACCTTTTACTCTTTGAAAACCATTCCATTTCATTTATTTCTAATCATCAAGCACTTACTTTCTACTCTGTTTATTCATTCTCTAAAGAATTGTCACACTTTTGCTCGCATAAAGTTCACTTTAAAGGAAGTGCCAATGCCTAACATCTCCCTTACGAATGCTTACAACAATGTTGTGCACAATAACATTATTTATTTGATATTTCATAAATTATGGAGTGTGTATTATTTAGAGGATTCCTTTTATTTCTTATTAAAAAGCTGAGAAATTAACTACATACCGGTGTATTTTAAATGCTTTACATAAATTTAATTTGTATCGAGTTCTCAAATGAATAACCGCTTGTTACAAACATGTAGGACGGCCATAACATTGTTTCATTAAAAAGGTCGTTAATTTAAACTTAAAACGTTAAGCCAGGGAAAGGCATTCTTGTTAATTTTATACAAATGGCCTCTTTAACCGAAATTATAATACAAATAGTTTGTCCAATTGCATATTTTGAAAAAAAGTATCTACCAATAAACCACACTGTTGAATAGTACTCGGTGAGCTATACCAAGAAAAGAATCGAAGAATTGGTTCTTGAGCACATGTACAATATGAACTGTTTTTTTGTGTCTGCACAAAGAGATCATAAAGCACACAAATAACAAAACCATGTTTAACAATGTCTAGCAGTTTTGCTTTAAAGTTTTGAGAGTCAAAGTCAGACATAGACATGAGCGTAATCAGGCGACGAACCTTTGCCTAATAATGATATAGTTCAATGTTATCGTAAAAAGGGATTACAACACAATTTGGTGCAATATTGTATTATGTTTATTCCTTTTTCAAAATGTATTATCTTTTGATATCAATTCTGTTTGGGCTCTTCGTATGGATACAGTAGGGTTTACCAGTTTTTATAGTTTTATGTTTATATCTCAATCCAACCGAATTACTATATGCCGAGCTCATTTTCACACCATCGATCGTTCAAAATTCTCTTTTATTTCTGTCAAAGTTAACATATCGAAGAAATTGTCACTTTTATGCAATATTTTTTTAATTGTAATCAAACACTAAAAGCAAACTGTCAACTGAACGTAGCAATACGCGAAAAAGGAATGAACACCATATATTTGATTTATTTTCTATCAAAGTTAACAAATCGTGACCGTTCAAGGATCCGGTAATAGATAGAAAATTAGATGGCAAAAAAAGGGATTTCAATCTGCGCCCATAGCGCCCCGAAAAAAAAAACAACAACCGACAAGCCCATCATAGCTCGTTCCAATCAACGAAACAGAACAGGAGATTAGTTTTGTGACATTTACGAGAGCAAAACGGCAACACAAACACAAGACAAGCACCAGCACGGCTTTGCATGTTGCTTCCACCGTCTGTTCGTCTGTGGTTCGCTGCAATCGAATGTCAATTCAAACGGTTCGACTTTCCCACCAACGCAAACATCGACCGTTCGCACGCAATATCTCACCGATCGGTGGGCACTTCCGTTCCCAAAAACAAAAAAAAAACGAGCAACAGTATTAAGACATCGAATTCGGTTGGGTAGCACCGAGGGTCATCGCAATGATGATTTGCGCGTATGGCCTCGATCTGTCCAAAATCTCATCACCGAATAAATGGGGTAAAGTTGGTTGGTCCATTTTTGGTGATTTTTTTGGATAAACAGACAAACACAAGAGCGGACTTGTGACTCTGCGTGCGCGAGTGTGTCTGCATTCCTTTGTTCAACAGTTGCAGCGGGTGTGCAGTGGAAGACGCATAAACGTGCAGCATAATGTGTTTCGTTTTCACACCGGTTGTGCGCGTTTTTTGGGAGTTCAGGTAGTCGAATAGCCCAACAACAACAAGACAAAAAAAAACAAACTGACAACAATCCAACATCCCAGCCCCTGCTATCTGATGGGCAATCAATCAATGTGTCATGCAAAATTAGCTCTTGCTCTTGTTTCGTGCGGACGCTCGGCGTACAACGCTTGGTAAGGTGCTGTGCACGGGAACGCGTAATTGAACCGGTGGGACATTACTGATGTAATGCTGTACCTCTGGGCGGACTGGCACATGGGTTGGGTGTGTTTTTCTTAAGTTGCTGTACGAGTGTTTTTTTTTTCGCACGAAAATGTCACAGACGAACGCTCAAAAGTAGGTGAAGATGGTGAAGTTCATTCATGGCGTGCCGTCGATTTGGACAATGCGTTTCGTTGCAGAAATGTTGCGTCATCGGCTGTGGCGGCATGTTGCTGCCTGTTCATTTACATTCTGTTGTAAAAATCGCGTGTAACAATACATCTTTTTTTTGTTAAAAAACACTAAAAAGCAGCAATGCAATGTGTTGCGATAATGTTTAGGATAATAAAAGATGTAGCATAAAAGAGAGTAAAGATAAGTTCACAAATAAATAAAACATAAATTTTTTTAATGTTTTGAAACGGTGTCAGCAACAATGAAAAATAAAAGTAAATTTACTAAATAACGAAAAAATTTTCCAAGACCGTTGCATTTTAGGTATTTTTTTAACTAACGCACAATTTTTTTTTGTAGCACATCGTAAGAATTGTTACTAAATCAAAAATATATCGTATATTAAAAATTTATTATGGGGCGGCCCGGTGGTGTATTTGGCAACGGCGCCAGTTCCTAACACGACCGGACCGGTTTCAAATCCCATTCGGACCGTCTCCCCGTAGCACGGTCTGACTAGCCTGCTACGTGGTAAAATTAGTCTAATACGGCCTGTTCCGTTCTAACATACTAAAAAAAAAAAATTAAAAATTTATTATTTCCTTACGATACTTATACAGCATTTCAGTTATTAGTAATTCACAAAATTATTTATTTTTAAATTTATTAATTAAGTTTATTTTTTATTAAATTAATCCTACAACAAAGACATTTATTATATAATTATTTTAGCTGTACAAAACTAGTATGTTCGCAGAAATAAATACATTTTTCTAGTAAAAATAGGCAATCTCATATGATAATCAAAAGAATTTGCTCATTTCTTTCGTTCACTTCAAGTCATTACTACACCGCAATTTTCAGAAACAATCCAATTTTAGCGATAAATTGATTGTCAAAAGCACACGATTATGCAATCTGTCTGGAATGCACCCCAAAAACAAGATTTCAATCAAACCCTAACTACACAACTATGGCTCTAATGCCTTGTGGTAATCGATGGTGGCTGTATTGTATTTTTTTTTTCACCGACAACTCCTTTTTCGCTTCATATCGAACGCTTCCAAGCAGGAAGTATTTTCCACACCTCGTTATGACGCCAACCTTTTGTGCGCCAGCCGGGTCAATGCGGGTCGATTTCGGTGCCAAATTCAACAACTTCTTCACTGCTCCTAACAGCCAGTATCCAGTGTCCAAAATCGCAACACAATACGTTCGACATCGACGGCAAACGAATGCTCGCACTCAAGTCATAAATGCTTCGACAGCCGTGAGGCTCCCGAACCGTACGAGTCGGACCGTTCCGGACGGACGGATGACGGATCTTAGCGCCCTCAAAATCTTTAATTGGGCACGGATCTTAAGCGAATGTGTGTGTGTGTCTGTGTATCTATGCATGTCCTCAAGTACGTTGCAGGCAAGCAAAGGGCAAGGAAACTGGGACCGGAATGGAATGGAAAGGAATGGTGCCATTTGTTTGGCGGGAATGGTAACCGCCATTGAATGATTTGCATTGTTCACGGTGAGAGCCGATTCGTGCGATTTGGATTGGTGATTTACAATAAAAGGAAATTGGGTAATGGATTATTTAGGAGAAAATGGAGAAAGATTAGCGAAAGAATTATTATCTGTACCGGATTTGCTAAATATGGGGATTTTTTGTTTCTGTTGCGCCCATGAAAAGCACTAAAGCTGATAGTGTGGAATTCACAAAAAAAACTGAATAACAGACGAAACAACAAAATTCATCTTATTTATTACATACTGCAAAATCTTCTAAAATAAAATATTAAAACTATAGTATTCATATATAAATGCTTCATAACAATGTTCTAAGTAACCGTATAATTACCCTCATCACGTAAATGGACTTTTAATTTACTAATGAAACCTATTCAACGGGTGCCTTCTGCTGGTCATACAATCACCAAAGGTCGCTTCATATCATCACTCATTTGCATAGCCCTTTTGCGCGAGAAACTCGAACCCTATTCGTTACATTTCCGTCCCACCAGAGCTGCACCATTCGCCAATCCCCAACGCTATGATGCGCATATTTCACAGGGCATAACCGGTACCGGTCGACATTACTCAAAACTGTGCCCAAT